>BPTQ01000008.1:12594734-12757800 GCA_019973895.1 Chrysanthemum seticuspe | reverse complement strand
CCTGCCTGCCCAGAAATGGGTGACATACGGACTAGGTGTCGGGTATCACACCGCTAAACACATTCTGATATTTATGAGAGATGGAGGGTTCCATCTCTCAACCTCGAGTATTATTATAGAAAGTGAAAGAGAGTGATTCGAGGGTTTTGGAGATTGAAAGAGAGAGATCTTAAGGTAGATGTACGATGAAACACAATACCAAACTACACATACACTTTTCGATTATAGATTGTTAACCATAGTTCTCGGTACCAACCTAGTATAGAATGTGTAGAAACCTAAATATCACCAAAAATCCACCAAAAATTCAAACTTTTTCAAATCACCAAAAACGTAGTAAACCAACTAGAGAACACAATTAAAAACAACCCAACCAAGATGATTCAAGCTTACCAAATGAAAACCTAAACACTTTTGATGATTCTAAACACAAAAGTACCAACAAAATTCAAACTTTAACACAAGAGATCAACCAAATGATGCAAAAACCACTAAACTTTTTCAAACTTAAAAACCACCTAAAAACCACTATAAATCCAAAGATGTGTAAGATATGATCCAACCATGGCTCTTGATACCAATTGTTAGATATTAGCTTTTCACATACACATCAAACCATAACACAAAGTAGCATGTAGATGGAATTCTAGAGAGAGAAAGTTAGAGGTTTTGGGAGCTTAGTGAGAGAAAGTGAAAGATATTATTATGAGCTCCAACTCTCTACCTTGGGAGGTAGAGAGTATTTATAGTCTTACACAAATCGCCACACTATGGGCTGTGGATCAGGCATACAGTGGGTAAAGACCCGTCCGTCCTCCACGGTGTTACTTAACTAAATTACTACTTAACTTAAAAGAACTACGACTACGAGCTTTCTAACGATTACATATACTTGAGGTGACCGACTCTTTAATACCGGGAATTTCTAATTCCTAACAATATTTGTTCATAACATCCCTTATCCAAATACTAAATAGATCAATGCATGATAATACTTGTTAATGAATTATGCCTCAAGTAATGACAATCATACTTGTTGACAAGGCATAATTTCAACTAACTTTGATCTATTGGAATTTTGAGAATACTTATTTCAAGAATTCAACTAGTGAAGTTCTTGTATGTGTGCATTCAAAATATCTTGATATTGCCACATAATATTTCATAAAGTGTGTGACATCCTCAACCACTAATTTATGACAATCAAACTTTCAAACATTTTAAAGTTTAAAGTATTCTTATTCTTTATTGTATAATGCAACTATACTCTTAGTTGAGCACAACTAGTTCACATGGCCATCCACAAGGATGAAATCCTCCCATGACTAGTATTGAGTGTCATCTCAATTATACCAGCATCATTGTATACAAACAACAATATGCGCTTTAAAATTTTCGTAAACTTCAATATCTACAGTGTAATGTTTGATGCCTTCCAAACTTTCAAGTTTGTTGGCTATGACAATTACGCAATAATTGCTGTATTGCTCATCTATAGAATTTTGAGAGCAAATCCAGGCTGAGGAATGTAATTCTAGATTCAAACATATTCTATTAGAATATTCATTACACTAGTTATCTAATAACTTCATTAGATATCAATGTTGTCAAATCATCTTGCATTCAAGCATGATACAACAATAACATGATGTACATGAAAAATCCTTGTGTCAAACTAAGATTTCATTCATGTTCTACATATCCATTTTCCAAATGATATATCATGTTCTATTAGACTCATTTATTTTACCGCACATGTTTATTAATAATAAACATATATTCCAAGGTTGTATGTCTTATTTTTTAAATCTTTCAAGTGAAGTTCCATTCCAAATTAAACTAACATTTATCTTAGATGGAATGTTACTACTCACAACAGTTAAGATTTTAAAGAAAATAAACATACTACTCCCACTAGCTTTCAGGAATACTTAGAAATTATCTTATTTTAATTTAAAACCAAAAATTGGATTTAATAGTTAAACATAAGAATCATCTCTCCTAGATGCATGCATATATCCATTCATGGATTCTTGCAGTTTGTACATTTTCAAAGATTATGTGAATTCATAAAACTCATTTGCATTACTTATCGTCCTCGCAAAAGCAATCACACAAGAAAGAGTTTTAATATTCAATTGTCATTTTTCATATTAATGAAAATAAGTATGACAATTATAATCATTATATATTTAATGTGCCAAGTAAAGAATATTCAATCACAGTTAATTGCTTAAGTGTGATTAATAATCTTGTCACAAGTCATGCATTAAACACATGTACAATTTTGTCCATATGATTTCTACACAAAGATTTAAACCACTAGGGTTTTCTTTCTTTTTGAAGAAACTCATCTTTATTAAGATAAACCAAGTTTCCAAAGTTGATTATCTTTATGAACAACATCTTGTCATTCATAGTATGAATAATTTACCACAATTCAATATTAGGTAAATGCATCATCATGATTAACAGGTTTACCATAATCCTGCAACTCATATATCTCAGCACATCAATCAATTATCTGAGATATCCTTGCGGATCTATGAATGAGAATTCCACCATCTTGAGGTCAATCATTTACATGTTTAGCCTCATCATGTTATTCACTAGTGTGTTTTAGAAGATCATGTGTTTTGTAATTGTAATTTAATCTCTTCAAGATCTAAACAAAACTCCCAATTGCTTTTGTAATTTAAAGACTATCTATAAATACTTTAGCAATTAGAACAACACTAAATTGTTTTCTTTTGGGATATTACAAATCACATTAACAGTTCGTAAATCTTGTTCATTAATAACCTACTCCATAAGTAGTTTTAACAAATCAGAACTTCAATATAAGACTCAATGTGATTCATCACATTCCATACTAAAATGGTGTCTTATTAATCTTCTAGGTTTGAGTTTTATTAAGTATATCCAATCAATACTCAATTTTCTAACCTTGATAACTTTTGGAAGAAAAGAAGATATAGTTATCTTGAATCAAACAATACAACAAATGTTTGATTCTTCTAACTGAACATTAGTATTTCATTAGAATTAATATTGTAAGACAATCTAACAATATGTAAGATAAACTTATTCCTTTTGGCCTACCTATTTACCAACTAAGTCAACTTAATGGTATAATAGAATATTTAAGCCAATTGCATACTTTATAACATGAGTATTCTTTGACCAAGTCAAAAGACATAACAGTTATAATATCTTACTTTATATTATAAGTCTTTGTAATAATTAAAAGACTTCATGTTTGTGACTTTACAAAGAAACACATAAACATTTATAATTTAAAGTTATTATGAACACCACGCCATGGTTTCAATTAATTAATTTTCAAGTTAAAAAAAACTATTTATGTCATTTCAAGAATACACAAATATTTAAAATAGCATTAGGTTACTTTATTTTAATTATGTCATCCTTTGGAGTGTTCAACTTAAGGAACTGCAAATCATCCACGCCCGATCCCACGACAAGTGGTGATTTACCTTGAGATTACAATCTAGCCAAGATCTCACTTAACCTAAAATGTAACTTCAAGTGTTTCTATAATTTGAATGACATAAGACATAAAAGTAGTCTATGCTATAATCTTGACACATGTTCTTTAAGCAAGACAATCTTATTAGAACGTTAATCTCTTACCTTACGATCAAGAGAATCCATTAATCATATTTGTATGTGTTGTTCCTTTGCACACAATAAATACTTCTCCCACTTGTGCATAGAACAACATCATATAATAGATAAACACCATGACATTCATTTGTTTATGTGAGCAATATGATAGTGTCGTAGATATATAAGCATTACAAGTAGATGTAGGAGCACTTATTTATCAAGGAAACGTTCATGACTATCCTTGAGAATATGAATGTCTACATTTTTTAACGTAATGTATTATTTCAAGAAAATCTAGAAATAATCTGAGTTACTACCAAGATAATTACTCTTGTAACTCCCACTGAATTAGAAAACTTTACAATAATGTCTTATTCAGTAATACACCATGCTCCCACTGGATTTGACAACATTGTAAGTGTTTCATTAACCAGTGAAAATAGCATGCTATTACGTTGCTACCCCTTTGTAATACCATTCGTAACAATTACTTAGGTAATAAAAGAGTGTATTCTACTTTGTAGATGATGAATCATCCATCATACTATTAACTTGAAAAATTGAGCATGCAATTTCTTCCGTAATAGGTCTACCATCCCCACAATGGTGTGTAGCACCTTTAATTGGTCAAAGCAAAACAACTAGATAAAATATACTAGTTTGTCTTTTACCAATTTTGCGGTAATTAGTCTAGCTTCTAATTTCATAGCTCATAAAATGTCAAACATGTTTTCTAGTTGACCAAAATGTCATATAAGAATTCAATCACCAACAGAGGGTAATGAAATCTCTTAAGGAAAACATGGTGTGCAATTTTCTTAACTATTAAAGTTGCTATGAGTTATATTAGAATTTAGACAATTCTAATATTCCTAACATTCCTTTCTCAATCATGAAAAGGAATAGGATCGAGTCTCACTCTTCTTCCATGGAAAAGAGTTTATGTTTGTCTTTTAGTAAATTTTTCTTGATCAAACATTTGTTTGAAAACAGAACTAGATCAATTTACCAAAGCCCAAACCACGTTTACGGTTTAATGTTGCATTAATACAATCAAAAGAATTAACAAAATTCAATTTTAGTATTTTCGATAATTAAATCTTTCAAGAAAATTAAATACCCTTAGGTCAATATTCATATTAACCATAGAATTTTCCTTGAATCTAGGACCCTCATTATCATAGTTTCACCACATCAGTTGATCTGCTAGTGATGAAAGTATAGAATAGGTAATTGTCGAAGAACAATAATTGACAAACAAGTTTTCAATTCCTAGAAATTATGGGATTTACAATTTTGCCAAAACAATTAATGCAAAACGTAAGCATGTTTCATCCCATCTTATGCCTTAAGTCATAGGTCTCACTAACTAACTTAATTAAGTTGTCTAATTTAGAAACTGCAAATCATTAAGCTGAGGTCTCACACAACAAAATAATTCACCTTGTCATTGTAATCTAGATCAAGGTCTCACATAACTAAATTACAACTTCAAGTGTTTCATATCATTAGATGGCATAAACTTAAATTTAAAGGGTACAATTTTTGATGTGTAATCAAAACTTATGTATAAAGAAGCATGCATACAACTTTATAGCACAATAAATTTCAAAACATTACTTATAGTTTTAAATTGCTAAGATTAAATTCTACAAAGTTTTAATCGATGCGTTGAGAAACTTACAACTTTGCACTAAGATGCTTCGTACATATAATGGTTATACTAGGTAGCTCCAATCGAACGCACAGGGAGGCAGAGGACCAGGTAAGCGCTGGAGCATAACCTTAGACATCCTTTCAGTGTGACTATGCGCACTTCTTTAAACCCCCTTTTGAGTTTGTTCTATTGGGTGAGCCGTTCTAACCATTTAGTACAGTCGCATCAGTCGATTAAAAGTTCAAGATTTAATACTTAGAAAACAAATCAAATTTCGCCACTATTTAGTCCATTAATTTTCTATTCTCAAAAAACCCTTTTTGCTTACAAACGTGTCATACAATATAAACAAAAGGCACTTTAATAAAAATTAAAACGAACTCAAATAATATACATATAACTTAACAATTAACATATGTAAAACAATTAGCCACATGCATAATTTGTTCGATAAAACCCTAATAATCAATTCTAGGTTTAAGAATGCATATGTTTAACCAAGACTTCCACGTGTTTTCATCAAGTACAACGTGAGCCACATACATCGATGAATCGATTGCGTAAGTCTTAGCTAAAACACATACCACATAGCACATAATTGATTCATTAGATATATTGAGGTTTTCCCCAATTCAATATATATCAAAACAAAATACATGTGAATAAACTTAACAATTAACGATAAATATATACTTAACAATTTAATCATATAATCAATAATCCATGATAAAACATGCATGTATTTACCATGGATTCCACATAACAATTATTCAAGAATTCCTAAGATACGCATAATACATGGCACATAACAATTATTCATTAAAACCACATAAAATATACATGCAATCCTAGGGTTTCTACAAGTTTTACAAAAAATAAAACCTAATTAAAAATTAAAGGGTAATCGACCCTTATAATAAACAATTAGGGTTCCAATTTTCAAAACCCTAGAAACCAATAAAAGCATGTAATAATAAAAAAGATTCAATTTTTATGTGTATCGGTAATTAATTACAACATATTAACGGCTCGTGATGCCACTGTTGGGTTTTACTAATCATAACAATTATATAAAACAAGTAAACATCATCAAAGCATGCAGCGGAAGTAATAGGAATACTACTTGTAAATTAATTAACCGAATTAAAAGTATATGCGTACCTTTTGCGAATCAATGCAATTAGGGTTTATGGAAAAAAAACCCCAATTAAGATCAAGTACCAAGAAACCTTAAACCCTAATAAATTAGGGTTTATATAATTCGACCACCTTAGATGTCGAATACCCAAGATATGCAAACACAAGTGTATTTGCTCTTCGTTCTTGTACACACGTATTAGTAGCGAATCAATGAGAAAAGCTAGTTTCTTGATCACAATAGATTAACCAAACACCTTTGTTATGCTCAAGGTCACTCGCAAATCCCTTACATGGGGTTTTGCTTCGTCGACCTAAGAACAAGAGGGAAGAAAGAAGAAGTTTGGCCTTCTACTGAAATCTAGTGTACCAAAGGATGAATACATGGGGATGTATTTATAGCCTTATGGTAGATGTCAAGATTACTATAGTTTCCGATGTGGGATTCTATAGAATCGGCCAAACACAAGCCCAAAAGAGGATTCCTAAAAACCTTCTCTTGACTTGTTAACTTTTCTTCATATCCCGTTGACATTTAATGACCGATAATCAAAACTCGTCAAATATTAAATATCATTAAGTATTTATTTCGTGATCAAATAATTAAATATAACATTTTATATATTAATTATTTATACATTGATTCTCATACGTAATGTGTGCAATCCCGAAGTCTCGAGTTCGAATCCGGTCATACATATATTAATAATTATCCATAAACCTTTCAAATTTGGTAGATATGCTTTTAATTGATTGTATAATGTGAATAAATCATTGTACTTTTAAGTAATGATGTGTTTTAATAAGAGTATTAATTACACTATACATTTATCTCACATTTGATCATTTTCAATTTTCAACATTTGACTATTTTCATTTTATATGTAGTATAGATTTCCTAAAATTTACTTATCGAAATGAGACTAGAAATTCGATTCCAAAAATTAGACAAGAAAGTTTATTTATAAGGGTGTAAATGAGTCGAGCTTTTTATCGAGTAACTAGAGCTTGAACTCGACTTGAGCTCGAGCTGGAGCCTAAAAGTAAGCTCGAAATATTTAACAAGTCGAGCTCGAGTTTTATAGGCTCGACTCCAGTTATTGTCGAGTTTTTTTAGCCTTTAAATAATATACGTGGTTTTTATACATTTTAAATGTAAAGATCTTTTTCAAGTGGAATTCAAATGTATTTAATATTTTGATTTTAGTTGGTTTAAAAAACATATCATTACAAATAATTTGAGTTTTTTAAGCCGGGTTTGAGTCTTATTTAAACTTTATCGGACTGGCTCGAGCTTCTCTCATAAAAGTCATCGAGCTATCGAACTTAGCTCGATTCAAACAAAATGCAATCGAGTCGAGTCAAGCTTTGTCAAAGTTCGATTCAATTCGACTCGTTTACGCCCATATTTGTTTTTTCTATTTTATAAATTAAAACACACTTGTTGTCTCATCTTACGCCGGCCGCGTGTGTAAATCCCCACCTATCCAAAGTCTTTCACTCAAATGGCTAAAAACACAAACAGAAAAACATTTCCACAAAAGTGCATCAATGGCTTGGTTAACATCTCCTATAACTCACCCACTTTTATCCAACAATAACAGTAACCTCACTTCATCAAACCATGTATCCACATGTCACATATCATTTCCAGGTACTAAAAAGTTGGTCGGGAAAAAGAATTACGCCGCCACTATCACAGCCATGGCTCAACCGCAAAGAAGTGCAATGCAATATAATCAACTTGGTGATTCTAACCTTGTTGTCAGTGAAATCACTTTTGGCACTGTGAGTTATATTCCTTAAGAAGGGAATGGTTTTTCTTCTCTAGAGAAGAGTTTAGAATTTTGAAAACCCGTTTCAATGAGCTTAAAAAAAAAAAAAAAAAGGTTTTTTTATTTTTCTAGTTATAATTTGGAAAGTGAATTTTAAATTGTTTGAAAAAAAAGTGTGGCTAAACGGTTTTCAGTTTTTCCATTTTCCTATGAAAAATTTCGAGGAAAAATGAGATGTTTTTCTACAACTAAACGCTACCTTAGTTTAGTTTGCCTTAAAAAAGAGAGAAAAAGACGGGTTTATATGTTTAGTTAGAGTTTAGCTCACTTCCATGTGCTAATTAACATTATCAAAAGATTGTGAAACTAATTAGCTTTATTATAATCAATAGAGTTCTGTAGCTTTCATAGAACGCATGTTAGCTGTTACATATGTATCTCATCCTGTAAGTTCGTGAGATGCATCATAACTGTTGTTGTTGGTATTAATTTTAGATTAGCACTCTCAAAGTGGGATGGATACCAATTGGGGTGAAAGTATATAATCATTTTAAGCATTTCATTTGGTAACAGTGGGCCTTTCTGCTGATCGAAATAGCAATGAGGCCTTACCATTATTGCAGACACCACTTACTTGTTCTTGAACATCTGTATTTCCTTGTTTATCCTAATCATTATGCCCGTAGTTTGATTAAAGGGTAAAAGATTATCAAGCTGAAAAGAGCATACTGAGATTGTATGGAATTGCCAAGTTACACCACAACTGAGAGCCGATTAGAATTGGAAATTTTCTGAAAGTGAAACTGAACAGGGCCGAAGATGCATACTGAACAAATACCACGCTAAGATATATAGAACTTGTTGCTACTGCCTTATAACGTTTAAGAATTGGAAATTATCGGATTGTGGTATAGAAGTATCTGTTACCAGGGATCTCAATTTAGACAACATTTCAGTAAAGGTTGATGTTTAATATGAAATGCTTATTTTTATGGAACTGAGGAAGCCATCTTCATAAGGAAACATATGCCACTCCACATTTTTGTTTGCTATCGTGATAAACAAATTTTTTATTAAATTAGAATTAGTTAAGAAATGCTTATTTAAAAAAGATTTATTCTGAACTTCTGATAATTGGTATCTAATGTTACATTTCAGATGACATTTGGGGAACAAAACACAGAAATGGAGGCTCATGAATTACTTTCATATGCGGTTGAAAATGGCATCAATACTCTAGACACTGCAGAAATGGTAAGAGATAATCATCCTCGACACCTCTTTACTGTCTTTAGCATGGATTTACATGTTTGCCTTTTTTTCTAATCACTATACAGTTATTTAAATACCAACAACATGCTGAATCAACAGATGTTTTTCTTTAACTTAGACAATTTCGTGGAAATATAAACGTCAAAACAGAAACTGCATAAAAGCATCCAATTATATATATAACTGTGCTTTATCGGATGCAAGTATTCTAGAAGTTTTTTAGAACCTGATGATATTTTCTACTAGTCTACTTGACCCCAGTTACGTTTGTGGAGGAATTGGAACAATAGGATCTGCCAGTGACTGTAAGGACCAGCTAAAATTTGTAATAACGTATACAAAGAACCGAACACAACAATTTCTATATACCATGGCATATAGAAATGATTGTTACTTAATATTCAGTAAATATACGGTTTAGTTTCACAAGTGATCATTTCCCTACTTTAAACAGCCATTTGCCCTTTTATCCACGCCTGTTTCTTTATGTCATTTTCCTACAGTATCCGATTCCGGTGAAGAAAGAGACACAAGGATTAACAGATACTTATATTGGAACCTGGCTGAAATCTCGACCCCGTGACAAGGTACTTTTTCCTATTTTGTATTATAAGTTTGTGCTTAACTCCTAGCATCTTCTTAAATTTGAAGTTTAGGTATTTGGAAGGTATTGATACACCTCTATAATTTCATCGATTACAAAACTTTATGCTTTACATCACTTGAATACATTTCACTTTTTGTTGAGCAGTGATCCATGGTAAGATTCCAGCAATCCTCTTGACCTTTCTTCTTCTTCTTATGTACCTAGTTTAGATATAAACCGCATTATGCCTTATTGATTCAACAGCTCAGATCACGTTTTTAAATGTCACTTTGGGATAATGGTATATTGCAGATTATATTGGCCACTAAAGTGGCTGGTTACTCAGACAGAATCACTTACATACGAGATACGCCAGCAGATGTGTTGAGGGTCGATGCTGCCAACATTAAAGAAAGTGTGGAGAAAAGCTTGAAACGTCTAAATACCGATTACATTGATTTATTACAAATCCATTGGTGAGTTTTGTACGCCCACTTTTATGTTATCCTTACTGTAATTCTCTTTTAATCTGTTCTTTGTGATCCCTCTCCAGGCCAGATCGCTATGTGGCTTTGTTTGGCGACTTCTTTTACGATCCTACAAAATGGAGGCAAAGTGTACCATTTGCTGAACAGCTTAGGGCCTTTCAAGAGCTCATTGACGAAGGAAAGGTAATTGTTGTATTTCCTTTATAGTCCATTGCCATTTCTTAGTTTTGGAATATTAAATTCATATAACTGTCGATGAAAAATATAGCAACTGTCCTGTCATTTTTGGGTCTAAAAGCTTACATTGTATATATTTTTAGTCTGATGATTATATAAATTTATATCCTCAAACAAAGGGATGGTATTATCTAGTCTTGTGAACTAATAGACAGTTGCATATACTTCTTTCTTATGTGTTCTATTCTGTTAACAGCTTAGTGAATTTGTGGATCTAAATTAGTTGTTCGGTTTGTTCAAAACAACTAATTGCTTTATGAATAACGTAGGTGTTAAATGATGATGATATAATTGGATCACTGATTTAGTGATTCTGCTTTGACACAAACATCAATAACAGAGCGAAGTGTATAAAATAGCAATGTACTTACATTTTTATTGAATCTTGGGCATTGTACTTACTTTTGTTATATGTTTGATTTTGGTCATCATAAGGCTGTTAGAATTTTCATCTTGCTCACTGAAAAGATGTTTTAAGTTTCATCTTGGTCATTAAAAGTACGTTTTTCTGGGTTATTTTTGTTCCATTAAAGTTTTTTTGGGTCAATGTTTGTTCACTTATTTGCATGACGACAAAGACATTTGAATAACAATCAGCCTTGTCACTCTTTGGTTGGTAGATAAGTTAGAAGCGCTTGACTTTACAAGGCTATTATAGACACTGAACTTAGAGATATTATACTAGTTGAATTGAACAGTAATCAACCCTGTCCAATATGCATGTCTCATAAGTCGAGATATAAATTTGCATTTTCTGTCCAAAGTCCCAATAAACTTTATCAAGCTGAAATTTAAAAACTCGTGAAAATGTCAGGTGTGTGGTATATGAGGTGTATAATAGTGAGATTTCAGGGAAAAAATCTAGAAGGCTTCTCATAGCATCGCTTGAATTCTTATAAAAACACTGATACGTATTTATGTATTTCTCTGCTCTCTGTAACATTTTAACATAAAACATTGTGAACCTAAATTATTAACATTTCGAACGGACAAGGTGGCACTGATCACTGATAGTGCGAAATCGATGGCTTTATCCCCTTGTGACAGTTAAGCTGTAAAACAACCTTCTTCTGTCCTTTTCCACTTCTTCAGTCCACATAAAAGTAGACTAATGTGCAAAAGTTATGCTGAAAAACATAGATTAAAATAGATAGAGATCATGACTAATGACATGGAATAAAATCTTTCCGTGCTACATATAAAGTATGCTAAGAAAAGTATATGATAACAATATTTTCTTCTATGCCTAGGTACGCTACATTGGTGTTTCAAATGAAACTTCATATGGAGTCATGGAGTTCATTAATGCTGCAAAATCTGAAGGACTTCCAAAGATCGTCAGCATTCAAAACAGTTACAGTTTGCTTGCAAGATGCAAGTTTGAAGGTAAGTTATCTTGTCATGCTTTCATCCTTTTAGAAAGGGGTAAAATGGTAAATTATATGGTCTTTTCATCATCTTCATTTTCTTTCTTTCTTGCTCGCCTCAATATCTCATTCAGCAGAAAATCAACCTTAGTTTACATAATTTGATATTATAATTGCCGGTTTGTAAATCAATAATTCGAACACATTTCATCCTCTTTATCACCATCATAGACCTGGATATGTTATCTTAAACAAAAGCGAAAGACATATATACTACATCCATATGTTATCACCATCTCAACCCTATCTGAAATCATAAAGTTCATGAATCTGATCATTAACATGCTAAATACATACATTAAATGTACTTAATTATGAAGCTGTATTTGCCAAATCGCACACATTGCTCGATAAATTTTTTTCTTGAACATCATTGCTCGATAACTCAATAACCTGGAAATGTAAAGAGATTGCGGCCAAAATTGATGGGGGTTTTCAATATTTGCAGTCGATCTAGTTGAAGTATGCCATCCAAAGAACTGCAATGTTGGTTTACTTAGTTATTCCCCTTTGGCCGGTGGAGCATTAAGTGGAAAGTATTTAGATCCAGAGTCTGAAGCTGCTAAAAGAGGTCGACTTCAGTTATTCCCAGGATACATGGAAAGATACAATAAATCCATTGCCAAGGTATTCTATCACTTCAACTTTTAGTGTCTTAGGTTAATATTAGTATATCATCATTACTCAACAGGTGAAATTCAAATCATATAAGCCAAGAGTCCTTGATAACATTGAATTGTTGATGCATCTTCTCGTTAATCCCCAATATTTGCGTCCTATTGACATTCCTTACTCCTTACACAGCTTTGATATCTTCAACCTTGCAATTTATTTTGGTAGAATCATTATACACTCGAAACATATGGTGCAATTCAACATTATCTTTGTACATTTGTACCCGATTCCATTTTGTGAGTATATGATAACTGTAACAATGTTTGGCAAAACGGGTCAAATGGGTGCCTGCAGTGTCATTTTAAGCCGTACAATATCCAAAAATGATATTCAGAAAATCAGTTTTTGTATGATAATAATATAGTTTTTGTAACCCTTTAATTATCTATAAAAAGATCAGAAAAAGTGGACAATAACCTTTTTGTGAGTCTACCCAAACCGACACAACCCATTTCAACCAGTTTTGAACTTCTGATTGATAACCATTTTGACCTGAACTTGCTGTCTATAAATAGTGAACCAGTTTTCTTGAGATATGTCACTATCTGTAATGTATACGCTTAGCTGTTCTCTTATAGCTTATATTTGACCGATCAATGGGGTTTGTTTGACCATGTGCTATTTCCGTATTTCAGGAAGCTACGGCACAATACATTGAGGTAGCTAAGAAACATGGACTCAGTCCGGTAGAACTAGCACTTGGCTTTGTGAGAGACCGTCCGTTCATGACAAGCACAATCATCGGTGCAACATCGTTAGAACAACTAAAAGAAGATATAGATGCTTTCTTGACGACAGAAAGACCCTTATCACCTGATGTGATGACAGATATTGAAACTGTCTTCAAGAGATACAAGGATCCAACAATTTTTTAGACACCAAGGTCTTTTTTTGTCACCTTGTTTGAGTAATTGCGCAGATTTTGTTGTACTATGGGTAAATGTATTCATATATTTTCTCAAGTAACCAAACAAAGAAACAGTCAAAAGATGTAACTGGATTTTGTAATTTAGTTTTTTATACAACATTTGGTCAAAAGTTTACCGAAAAATTAAATATTCATCATTCTCTTTAATCGAATTTCCATTTTTAGAAGCCGTTTTGCATTAGAACTTTCATTTGACTAGCTATAAGCCCATATAAGCCTTTTCTTATAGGTTTGGGCTTATGGAAGCTTATGGCTTATAAAACTTTCCATAAGCTTGTGTGACGCTTATTTTAAAAGCTCAAGCCCCGATAAGCCCGTTGCCAAATACAACCATAGGAATGAAATTTCATAATCATCTCTCTTTACACATAGCTCTACCTTATTAAAAAATAGTATTGAAATCTTTGAGCTACACGCCTACACCGATATCATATATCCTGAAATGAAGCAAATTTCAGAGCCTAATAGTCATCAAGTACAAGGTTAAGACCTGTACAAATGCAAAACATATAACAAGAACCATAAAACACAACCTATGTACATTCTTTGTTCCTAGTATTAGGAAGTTTTATTTAAACCAAATCATTAAAAGATTGAGATATTTCTGTGACCCACTTCTAACTCTTAAAGCCCACTATCTACACGGCCCATTATGGGACAAAGATGCTGTTCATGCGACATGGGACAAAGAAATGAATGTTAACCTTTTTGTTTTGTTTGGTGAACCTTTGCCTTCTACATGTCACAGACTCACAGGTGCTTTTATTGTTTGCATCCGGTTCCATTAATTGGGCAAAAGCTTCTCATTTTTTAGTCTCATTCTATGTGTCATTTGAACTAATCTAATCATAATAAATAATACCCGTAGATTCAACAAACATATATAAAACCCTAGTTTTATGTCACGTCAAATCTTATATATAGCAAATTTATATACTACTGTATAACGATTTACATATTATTTGCTCATTATGTTTATTTGATAGTGATACTATACAATGCTGTGCAAATGTGCAATTTAGTTTGTATGTCTCATGTATCACTTTGACGTTGGTAAAAACATGTGCTAGATGTTAAAATAACCAAATCTGATCTCAAACCAACCACAACACAATCAATTCACCCAGCCAACCACCCCTTGGTGAAATCTTTTATTAACTGAATAGTCAAGAAAATGAGTCCACAAAACGTGTGCTCACCAGACAAATACACAAGACAAAGATAGTCCCCTTCAGAAGGATTCTATCTATCCCACTACAAAGATTATAATACAACAGATCCTCACTACACCCTCAATAATACCTAACAATCTATGAAACTGATCAAGATGATCAGAGTTAACCAATACCAATAATACCAGACCAAACTTGAGAGAAAGAAATATGCGGCTTTGATGTGAGAGAAACAATATGAGAGTGATTCTGCAGCCAAGGGTTAGGTCCAGCTTTTATAGTAGCCAAGATACACTTTAACCCCTCAATATATTAGAACCTGCTAACAACAGCTAAACATACAAACATTAGATCAACTTGGCATAACAAGCCCTTTGACTTAAAGTCAAACATGAGCTTGCATCCCAACTTATATATTTCAACACCCCCTCTCAAGCTCATGGCTTGAACAAATCTATCAGACTAAGCTTATCACAAAACAGCTTGTGTTGAGAAACACTTAACCCTTTAGTAAAGATATCTGCAACATTATTAGCAGAAGCAACCTTCAATGTTCTAATTACACCTGAAGCTACCTTCTCCCTAACAAGATGTAAATCCATCTCAAAATGTTTGATTTTTTCATGAAAAACTGGGTTAGCAGCAATCTGAATAGCAGAACTGCTATCACAAAACAAACTTGCAGGTAACAAATCATCTATTCCCAAATCTTTAAAAACTTTTATAATCCAAATAAGCTCACAAATAGTAGATGCAAGACATCTATACTCAGATTCAGCAGAAGATCTAGAAATAGTGGCTTGCTTTTTACTTTTCCAAGAAATCAGATTATTGCAAAAATAAACACAAAAACCAGAAACTGATTTCCTAGAAACAGGACACTTAGCCCAATCTGCATCTGAATAAGCATACAGATTAAGCTTTTTCCTATACACAAACTGAATACCTGTACCAGAAGCCTGTTTTAAGTATCTCAAAACTCTAAGTGCAGCAGTAAAATGAGAGCTAAGAGGAGCATGCATATGCTGACTTAGACAATGAACTGCATAAGAAATGTCAGGCCTAGTAACAGATAAGTATATAAGCTTACCAACCAACTTTTGATACTCAGTCATATTAGACAAGAATTTATCATTCTCAGTCTCAACATGACTCAAAACCACATTCTGCTGTAAAGGAGTAGCAGCAGGCTTACAAGCCAACAATCCATATTCAAGTAACAAGTCCAAATAATATTTTCTTTGAGAAAGACAAAGACCTGACTCACAGTTTAACACTTCAATTCCCAGAAAATATTTGAGAGGACCAAGATCTTTGATCATAAATTTAGAATTTAGAAACTTTGTGAACTTCTCAATTTCACTAACATTATTACCAGTGATGACAATATCATCCACATAAACCAATAATGCCAAGAAAATACCATTAGAGTCTTTAGTGTATAAAGAATAGTCATTAAGACTTTGTTTAAAACCATGTTCTATCAAAGCAATAGTAAGTTGTTGATTCCACTGCCTAGGAGCTTGTTTTAACCCATACAAAGACTTATTCAATTTACACACTCTAGTTTCATTTTTATCATAATAACCAGGGGGCAACTGCATATATACATCTTCATACAAATCACCATATAAGAAAGCATTATTAACATCCAGTTGAAACAAAGGCCAATTGTTAGAAACAGATAAAGCAATAAGACACCTAACAGTAACCATTTTGACAACTGGACTAAATGTTTCTTCATAATCAATACCTTCCCTCTGATTATAACCCTTAGCTACAAGTCTAGCTTTATATCTATCAACCTCACCAGAGGACTTAAACTTAATTTTCCAAATCCATTTGCAACCAATGGCAAACCTACCATTAGGTAATTCACACAACTCATAGATATTATTTCTATGCAAAGCTTCCATTTCAGAATTCATAGCATCTTTCCACATAGGATTTTGAATAGCTTCAGAAAGAGTCTTAGGTTCACAAGACTTATTGAGAGTAGTGGAAAAACACATGTTAACTTTAGACAGATTAGAATAAGACACATATTTCTCAAGACCATACTTCACATTACTACCAACAACAAAGTCATTAAACCTAACAGGTTGACTTCTAGTTCTACTAGACCTCCTGACACTTGGTGGTGCTTCCATTTGAACATTTTGATCCTCACCATTGAAAACATTTTGATTTGTGCCCTCAGAGGTGATAGTATCATCTATCTGGGTTGCTGTGGTTGCACCTCCTTCATTGACTGTGCTAGCACAATCATCTGGAGGTACCATACCACTACCTTCCTTATTAGAAGGGTCCCCCTCTTCATCATAGGGACTTTTAGACCCATGAATGTCAAAAAAGTTTAAGTTGTTTACTCCATTATCATCAAAGTTTGGTTGAGAATTATTAAACTCAGTATTAGATTTACCAAGATCATTTGCAGACTTATGAAAAACATTTGATAACTTCATTTTAAAAGGAAACACAGTTTCATAAAAAGTAACATCTCTTGAATAAAAAACAGATTTACTATCCAAACCATACAATTTATAAGCTTTTTTAACACTAGAAAAACCAATTAAGACACATTTTTCAGATTTAGAACCAAACTTATCATGTGAATTTAAAATAGTGGAGTAACACAGACATCCAAAGGATCTGATGTGAGAGATACTAGGATCCTTACCATACACTAAAAAATAAGGGGAAGCACCAGACAAGACAGAGGAGGGAAGCCTGTTAATAAGATATACATCAGTTAACACACATTCAGGCCACATATTCAAGGGAATCCCCACCTGAAACATAAGACTCCTAGCAACATTAAGAAGGTGTCTATGTTTCCTCTCAGCAATCCCATTTTGCTGAGGAGTATAGGCACAAGAAGTTTGGTGAATCATCCCTAATTCAGAAAACATAGTGGATAATTTTATTAACAAACTCAGTTCCATTATCAGATCTTATGATCTTAACCTTTTTATTAAACTGAGTGAAGACAAGTTTTATAAAACTTGTAATATGATCACAAACTTCAGTTTTAGATTTCAGAAGATAAACCCAAACAGCTCTACTAAAATCATCAACCAAAGTTAAGAAATACTTAAAACTGTAACACCCCCAAAATTTCACAGCGGAAGCGTTCGGGTCATGAGGTGCTACTAAATCAATATACTCAACACAAGGTAATAAAGAATGGAAATTTTATTCAATTTTCAAAATATAGATTAATTCATGAAATAGTTTTACATCATTGTTTCAAAGTGCGGAAGTAAAGCACATAAAAATATATGTTGTCCCATTAAAAGTTGTGTTAAAATGTTTGGAAACACTTCGGATGCCAGTCTTCAACGAATGCCTTTGCCATTGCCCACGCCGATAAGTAAACCTGAGAAAAACATGCTAAAATGTCAACACAAAGGTTGGTGAGTTCATAGGTTTAGGTTTCGAAAATCAAGTGGACCACAGTTGCACATATAGCATCTCCGTGAATGACACTATATGCAAAAAGGCTATTACGCTAGTACCAAGTTCATGCGACCGAAACTACGACAGTGTGCATGCATCTAGAAGCATGATAAATAAAAGCCCAGCAAGTGTATTTCCAGTACACTCAATCAATACGATATGATATACGCCCGACGTTTGCCTATCCGGTCAAACTCGAACGGGGGTGTCATCCCCAATAGATCTATTCATAACAATCGCGCCTCCCCAAAGAGAACTAACGGTAGCATAGTTGGGATTCAAGGTTGTTTCACGTAATAGTGTTTTCAGTTTCAGGTCCGAAAAGAGTTTTGCATGTTTCTCACCCCATAGTTTTATAAAGCAAGTAAATAAGAGTAAAAGTGGGGCTATAAACTCACCTTAGCAGCTCGGTGAATAAAGCACAAAGAGATCAAGTAACAAGTAGCTCCAACACGCAACCTAAATTAGTGCGTCAAATCTCAGTTTCCAATTCCAAGCTAAATAAAGTCTATCTTCTCTATTTAATTTATATGTGGTGTTGTTGTTGTTCGCGTGTCATTTCATTTTCAAGATAATAGAGTATATTTTGGTTTATAAAACTTGTTTTGAAAACAATATCGAAATGGATGTATTTCGGCTAATTGACGAATAATAATAGTTTACGGCAAAATAAGACGCTTGTTAATGAGAAAAATTTTATATATGTTGACACATGTAAAGTGCATATATAAGAAAATATACATCAAGATGAGTTTTACAAAAGTATAATTCGATTTGTGTTTACTTGGAAAAATATGTTTATGTTTGTATGTATATTGTTAAACCTTGTTTTCCTATAGACGCATATATAAATATATATATATATATATATATATATATATATATATATATATATATATATATATATATATATATTTATGAACTTTTGTGAATTTTCTCTTTAAACGGGTTGGTTTATTATATATAGTGTTTAGAAAATTCTCGCGTTGACGAAATTGTCAATAGTCGCGTTTTCGAAATATTCGGTTTATACTTTGCATATCTCGGGACTTCGAAATCTATATTATTAATTGTTGTTTTTTCAAAAAAAAAACATTTCTAATATCAATGTTATGTAGTTTATATTGTTGTGTTGTGACGAAAAATACATAACGAGGTGCGTCGTAAAAATATATTGAGTTGTGATTGACGGAAGAACAAGTTGTAAAAATTATTTTGAAATATCGGAACGACATTAGGTCATATGCTTGGGCTATGGCCCGACATACAAGCCGGACGGACTCTTAACGTGGGCTTCGGCCCAGTTTCCATACAAACCAAATGGACTCCCTTATATATATGGGGTGGGCTGTGGGGTAGGAGTGTACTAATATTAACTAGTTCAAAACAGATTAAGGAATTATGATTATTGTTTCAACTTTCCTAAGTATAGTTGACTAAGTACTGTTGAACAAGTGAATAGCACATTAGAAAAATGTACATATTTTGAGATAAACGAAATGATATTGTTTAGCATGTTAAATATCTATTTGCCACTTTCTTAGAAACACTGGAAAAATAATAGCGACCAAAACATACCTTTGGGTATGTTTTCTTTTCTCAGTCGCGAAAAACACAAGGACGCATAAACGGAAACAAGTAGCATATAGCCGGGTGAGCTAGAGAGTAAACCAAAAACGCGGAATAAGCTCTAATATAAGTTGAAAACTATTATTAAGCCAATAAGAGATTTTCATATAAGCTGAAAATGAACATGAGCTATTGAGAGGTTCTCCGCTTAACCGGAAACGACATAAGCTGTTAAGCTTTTATGACACGCTGATAAGAATAAGACGAAAGCCAGGAATCAAAACTAAAATATATATTTATATATATATTTCGACAGTAAAACAACAACAACAAGCAACATGTATATTTTTGTTTCCCTTATTTTAACCCAATTACAATATATATTAATATTAACCCAAATCAAGAAAATTCTAATAAATTCGGATTAAAATTTATCATAATTACAACAAATGTAAAATAATAACAAGGTTGTGTTTCTTACAATGAATCCCAAAGGTGGGTTGAATAGGTATGAACACCGAAAAGCAAAAGCTCAATTGAAGGGGACACGAGATAAATTGGAACAATTAACCACTTGGGAACCCTTCCTTATGCATCCAATAACAAAACCCCTAACCTAATTTTAAAAACCCCTTTGATTCTATGAACCCTAATTTTTGACTTGTTGGTGAGATGAAGTGATGAAGCTGTGATAAAACTCGAACCTATTTATAGGTATACATCTAGGAAGTCTTGCTCAATCCTTTCTTGGTCTTCAAGATGATAAGGATCCTCTTTGAGTAATCTTCCCCACCAAGCACAGGCCTTCACGTGGCTTTCTTGTTGTTATCTTCATGTCGTGGTCCAAAGGAGACAAAGGGGACCTTATTTTTCTCGTCTCTTCCATGGGTAAAGCCAAGAGGGTGATTTAAATATGGTTGGGGTTACTTCTGAAGTGGGGGAAAGAAGTTTGGAGGTTTTACTCTTTTTGGGGGAAGCTAGCAGCGTATGCAGAGGAGGTAGAGGGAGAGACGAAAATGGAGGAAAGGTTGGCAGTTGTGGGAGCGTTTTCTGGGGAAGACAGAGAAAGAAAAGAAGCAGGTATGAATGGGAGGGCATGGGTAGATAAGGGGATAAGGATACTTTTATTTGTTTTATTTAGTTATTAATACTGTATAACTTGTACTGCGTATGTTGTCGGGTCTCCGCGTAAACGTATTCTCCGGGTGTCCGAAAAATATAAAAATTATATTTTTGGAAGCGTCTTCGAAAAACTGTTATAAAAATAATGTCGTTGGTATTGATAGTTCGTTTTTATATTTTAGCCGTAACTGGTCGTGATTATAGTAAAAAAAAGAAAGAAAAGAAGAAAGAAAAAAAAATAGTTGCGAAAAATCGATAGGGAAATTTACGAGTTGTTATAAAAACCTTCTTTAGTAGTAACCTTATAAGGACCCCAAACATCACAATGAATAAGATCACCAACAGTTTTAGACTTATGTTCACTAAATGGAAAAGGTTTTCTAGTTTGTTTAGCCTTGTGACACACATCACTAGGAGAAAGATGATCCACCTTTTTAAAACCAATTTTATTACCCAAAGTAGACAAGACTTGATCAGCAGGATGACCAAGCCTTTGGTGCCATAACTCATTAGAAACATGACAAACAAAAACAGATTTACACATAGCAAGATTAGACTCACCACAATCAGTTTCATCAAACAAATAGAGACCACCAGAAACACTACAAGTCCCCACAATTTTGCCCAGTTTCAAATCCTGAATATAACATTTATGCTCATCAAAACCAACAAAGAAATTACTGTCCTTAATCATCTTATTAACAGACAATAGACTCACATTATACTCAGGAACAACAAGAACATCAAACAAAATCACACCAGAAGTGAGTCTAAGACTACCAATAGCAGTAATATTAGCAACAATACCATTAGGGTGACCAATAGTTAACATGAGACTAGAAATATCAACAACATTAAACATGTTTTTAGTAGAATCAGTCATATGTTGATTAGCACCAGAGTCAATAACGCACCCTAAAGTAACATGATATTTCACAGAACTAGACTTAGCACAGAAAAACCTCTCAAAATGCAGATTAAACATCACATTATTATTGAAGAAAGTGGGAGATATACCTGCCATACTTGCAGAACCATTAGCAGATGGTTTTTCATTAATGAGACTTAAGAGTTTCATTATTTGATCATTAGTGAAAGAACCAGTCATAGAACCAGAAGAAGTGGATGGTTGAGACACATCTGCACTATTAGCATTAAACTTTTTGACAACAGCAGACTGTTTAGACAAATTAGGATTCCTTTTAAAAACAGGAGGGTAGCCATTTAACTCAAAGCATCTATCAATAGTATGCCCAATTAGACCACAGTGTTTACAAACCAGATTAGGATTAGGTCCCCTATTACCAGTATTATTATTACTATTACCATTTCTCTTAACAAAGTTGTTATTAGAGTTGGAATTGTTATTGGTCTTAGTAACAAAAGCAGCAGGTTGAACCTTACTATTAGAACCAGAACTAGGGTGAAGTCCTCTATGAGACTCCTCCCTAGAAACCACATTAAAAGCCTCTTTAACATCTGGTAAAGGATCCCTAGCCAGAATATTACTTCTAATAGGTTGATATACATCATTTAAGCCCATAAGAAACTGCATAAGTCTAACAAGTTGATTATGTTTCAACACACCCTCATGAGCAGCACAAGTACAAGCAGGTAACAAAGTTAAAGTATCAAATTCTCTCCAAAGAGAATTCAGCTTATGATAATAATCAGGCACAGATAGTTCACCTTGCTTAAGAGGTTAGTCTTATGAATCACATTAAAAATAACAGTGTCACAATTCTCAAATTCCGGTCATTTCTTAAATTAAATATGCATCATATTAATTCATTCATGGCATTTCATTTCACATTTAACGCGTAATTTTTATATTTAATAAACGTTATCGCGTGAGTTATTATTTTGAGTATTTAATCCGTTATTTCTAAAAATGATCCCGACATATTTTTATACTTACATTTAGTTATATAAACTATATTTTGAGTTTAACTAGTGTTTTGAATTTATTTGGTATATAATTCGTTAAATTTATATTATTACGACGTGTTTCTTAAAAACTATACGATAATTTTTATATCACTCAAATTTCACAAGGAATGTATTTTTACAATTTTTATTATCTCATTACATTCTACTTTGGTCTATTAAAAATTCCTTTTACCTAAAAACTACCATTTACCTTTACTTATACATTTTCTTACATTCTTAACAATTACACAACTTTTATATACAAGTATACATTACACAATTATTAGAGAAGAAAAAAAAAAAAAAAAATATTGGGAAGCAAGATCCCCCAAAAACCGGTCCCTAGGGGGTTGGCAATTAATAACTTGTTGAAAATTTCTTGAATGTACATATTTATACTCCATAGACTTCATTACACTCATTCATTTTCACAATAATTCAACTAGTGTTAAAAGTCTTCTTCCTCCTTTGTTTCTTCTCCACAAACCGGTTTTCATCAAGCTCAAGGGGGATCATCATCCAAAAATTTTCTCAAGTGTTTAATCAATCTAGATCACACTCTTGTTTAGGTTTTGAAATAAAAACCTAGAGTGTTTAGGCTAAACCTTGGTTCTTTGCACCTCATCATTTTCACTTGTAAGCAAGTTTCTTTCATTTTCATGTTTCCTTTTCATTTTCATATGTATCTTTTCATTTTTGGAGCTAGTATGCATGATATGTGATTTATACCATTTTTAACATGATTTTAGAGTATATATATATATATTTAGTCATCCTATAATTATCCCCATGGTATTCTTGGTCTTGATGGTGATTAGGAACCCATGACACCCTAAGAAGGTGTATGGTAGGATTAGATTAGTTTTGGAGTTGATTTGAAGGGATTAGAATAGGTTTTGTCCGAGAAAAACTATTTTCAATACGTATAAAATAGTTTTTGTCCTTATTTCGATTTTCTGGAAAAACCGACAGTTGGTACAACCTTTTGGCCTTGATATTTAGAAAATATACTTTAAAACGAATCCGTGGCTTTTTGAACGGATAAAAACGGAGTTATAACGAAGAAGTTATGGATTTTTAAAGTTTGACGACGAAATAAATAGTTTTCTGAAATTTCAGCATGCAGTTTTTAGTTTGTTCGGGTCAAAAACGAGCCTTAAGCTTCACAAATTATTTCGACTTGTCAAAAATATATTAGTATACTTTGATACGAAGCTAAGGACATATTATACGTAGAAAACGGATTTGAAACGACAAAGATATGCACGTTTTCATAAACTTGCCGTAACTATTATTTTCTGAAAAACTATATTATTTCTACGATACAAGTGTTACGGTAGCTGTAACGCCTATGTTGAGGGCTGTTTTTAACGAGGTTGTGAAACTTTTTGGAACGAATTGTCTTCTAATAAAATCAAGTTCACTGGGCATATTTTTCAAAACGATAAGCCGTTTGTATAGCGGAGTTTTAATAAATTAATTACGGATGTTCAAACTTGGCCGAAACTCATTTTCTGCACAACAATTAGCCAAAATCACTATCTTTAGCCCTTATTATCTTTATGTTCGAGACCTTTTGGACGAAAACTCCTGAACTGAAACTTTTAGATATCGATACAAACTTTCCAAAACAGTCGAGTTCGTTCTCTAACGATCGACGTACACCATTTTACGACTAGTTTTTCGGAGCCATTTTTGTTAATTTCATGAAAATTCCGACGACATTGTTTTGCGACGAAAGGTGAAATTTTCACCATAAATCATTATAAAACCATTGTAGGATGACATTTTGACGTAAAAACTTGTAAAGTCATTTTTGAAGGGTCTAGACGTCAAAAGAGTATTTTTCGACGATTAGTAATATTTTCAAAACTCGCAAATGGTATAAATAACATACGAAATGCATGCATAACATTACATTGCAACTCATTACATATCATATCATTCGTAATAGGTCCCGGTTAAAGCATCACATTATACCTCGGTGTACTCACTCTTGTCATCATTCCAGTTTACCATGTGAGTAATCACAACCTCCCCTTTTTCCGTTTTTACTATATTTTGGGGCGAAATGCATGAACCTTTCTTGAGCTAAATTGTTTACTTCTTTTATTAACTAGTTTGACTAGAACTTGTGAACTCGAATCAATTCCTTGAACTTAATTACGAATTTATGACTTGTTGGAATTTATTGAACCGTACATGTTATGACCTTGTCCCAAAGTCTCCCCTGTTCGGAGCATCACTATAAAGTCTCGCCTTATTGGTGGAGCGTCTCAATAAATCTCGCCTAGGTGGTCGAGTGACAAAGGAGTCTCCCCTGTTCGGAGCATCACTATAAAGTCTCGCCTTATTGGTGGAGCGTCTCAATAAATCTCGCCTAGGTGGTCGAGTGACAAAGGAGTCTCCCCTGTTCGGAGCAGTACAAAGTCTCCCCTGTTCGGAGCATCACTATAAAGTCTCGCCTTATTGGTGGAGCGTTTTCAATAATTCTCGCCTAGGTGGTCGAGTGACAAAGGAGTCTCCCTTGTTGGAGCAGTGCAAAGTCTCCCATGTTCGGAGCATCCCTGAATGATTATATACGTGGTGCAATATTGTGAACTATTATGACCGTTTATACTTGACTTTTAGACATACTACTTTTGGCAGTGGGTTGTGAACACACAGGTTGCAAGTTTTGTATGGGCGGAACTTGGAACTGAGTGGATTTACAATGCCTTTGCTTTGTGGACCATTTTCGTCGACCGAAAGCTTTGAATATTTTCTTACGAGTTTTCTTATTTTGCTAAACGTGTTTACTCACCAACTATTTTCATAGTTGACCCGTTTTTCTCTCATGCATTTCAGGTGATCGTTAGTAAGCTTTTTCTACCAAGTCTTGCATAATGAAGTTTTCACTTGTCACTACAAATCATTATGTAATAGAACGCAATATTTTGAGAACTAAACTTTGTAATATATTTGCCGATGACGGCTAAACTAGTATTGTAATGGTGTACTCTTTCTTTTAAAATATTAATGTTGGTATGTTCTATTATCTTGTGCTTATGTTCCCTTCCGTTACACCTCGCGTTTCCGTCTTTGGCGAGGGTGTGACAAACAGACCCATCAATTTTATCACAAGTTTCCTGTAATTCATCCCAAACTTCAGATGCAATTTCTGAGTAAACCTGTCCTAAGTACAACTCAGGAGACAAAGACCCAAGAATCCAGCCAAGAACTATGGCATTACATCTTTCCCATTGCTGGGAAAGAACAAGACTAGTAACAGGTTTAACACAAGTACCATCAACAAATCCCATTTTATTTTTACATTTTAAAGCAATTTTCATAGCAGTAGACTGTGGAAAACTAGAAGGGGGGGGGGTTGAATAGTTTTGCCGATTTTAAGTTAGTTTCAAACAACTTTAGATTCGTTAATATGCGAGATCTTATGGATGTAGATAAAGTATATATCTAATGATAAAGCAAGTAAATAAAGTAAAGCGAAGGGAAAGAAAAGACACAACCGATGTATAGTGGTTCGGCTACAAGGACACCTTCCTTGCCCTACTCCACTCCCCGAGTCACCTACTCGAGAGTTCAAGCACTATGTCAACAAACTCCTTCACTTGGCGGAGAAGCCTTCACAACGTTGCTTACACTTTTTCCGGTACAAAGCTAGATACCGAGTCCGTAGCACGGTGGACCAAACCAACACGACTATTACACAACAAATATGTGAAATATCAAATACAAGATCTTCGCTACAGAAATCTTGCGGAGTGACAAATCAATCAAGGACCCCTTGCTTGGATGACTTGTATAATGCTCGTGATCTCGCCTTAGAGAAGGACCTATATGAGGATCATAATAGAAAGAAAGAAGAACAACTCTCTAGATCAAGTGATCTATATGTTAGAAGAGAATGAGAGTGTTTAAGAGATTTAGTAAGAAGAGGGGTGAGTTAGAATGAAGAAATGGTTTTCTATTTATAGGCAAATTTCTCCTCTGTTCCACGGATCCCTCCCACTTGGGATCTATCTAGTGTAATCCTAGGGATCCGTGGGACGCTCCTCTTTGCCCATGGGTTTTTTGATTATGGGTCATGGGTTATGGGTTGGTCCATGGATTTTCTTTAGATTCAATGTATCTAAGTATACATTGTATCTAGTCAACTTGGGTATGGGTTATGATCCATGGTTTATGGTCCATGGGTTATGGTTTTTACCCATCCTAATAAACTATTACAACAAATGCTTAATTACTATATTTTTGTATTTAAATGGCTATATGTAAATGCTTTACAAAAATAACATTTATCCTTATAATTATACTTAAGATAACATTATATTTGTTATCAACAAAACACAAAGAGATCGCACAATATTAATAAACATTTTTACGGTTTATTTGTATTAACAATATCCCCCTTTTTGTTGATGACAAAACATAATGTTATGATGAGTAAAACTTAAGAATAGATGTAAGTTTTGAAAGCCCCTAAGTTTTACTTCTTCTCCCCCTTTTTGTCGAAATAAAAAGTTAACCCTTGGAAGAAATAAATATAAAAGTGTGGAAAAATTAGTCCACGTATCGTTAAGCTCCCCCTAGTTTGGGGCGTCAAGTGAAGAAAAATAAACAATCCTACAAAAGAAAGGTTAGTAACATGCTTATATAATCTTGTGATTGACTAGAATCAAGATTGGGAGCCAAGGTATGTAAACGAGGCCTTGTAATAAAACAATAAAGTGTAGTGGTATTTATGCCACCTACAAGCATGAAAAAAATAAGAACAAGACTTGTTCTTGAAAATGACTCAAATGAAAAAGTACTAAAAATAGAAAATAGTAGTAATGATTCCGTCCATGCTTGCATAAGGTTTATGGATGGAGGTTTTGATGAGTGATGGTATTGATGCGATCAAGTATGAGGTTGAGTATGAATCGTATTTCTTCCCTAACTTCTATTGCAATTTCCCTAGTGGATTGGGAATGTTCACAATGTAGGTAATGAGTGCGGAAGTTTTCCGGGTTGTTTTGATTTGAGTTATGCGGAAGATGTGGTGGAAAAATAGGAAAATATGGATCAACATCCGGAATGTTTGTAAGTGGTGGTGAAAAAGAATCTAGATGTTCTTGTAATGTGATGGGAGCTAATGGTGGTGATGTTTTAAGATCTTGAAAAATAGTATTTGGAGATGTGGGGGGTGTTGAAAAGACTGTTTCTTTTTGTTTATGTTGTTTAGATCTTGTTGGAGTCTTAAGGAGTTCCAAAAGAGTGACTTTAGGGGGTGATGAAGTTGGTGTACTTGTTGGTGATGAGGGAGGTGCTAGATGGAAGCATTTTGTGGTGAGTTATTTGATGGTGATGAGCTATTAGATGATGGTTTTGCTAAGCAACAAGGTCGGATACTAATCCGTGCGGATATCCTAGAGTTTGATTTTGGTATTTTGGAAGGTGGAAGTACAAAGGTTTGAGTTTCATGGAGATGATTGTTTGTACTAGGTGATTCATCTAAAGGTTTTGTGGATGACATGGTGTATTGTGTTTGTGAGGATGAGATGGATTATGCAAGCATTTTGGGAGTTCTATATATAGAAAAACAAAACATTGTAATGAATGCTTGACCCAAAATGTGGATTAAAATCTAATGATTAGATATGAATTTAAGGCATGTGATCATGATAACACAAGCATTAAAGAGTATACTCCCAAAAATAAAACAAATATGGATTTTTCATCCAAAGTGAGAAAAATAGAAGGTAAAAACAACTTCTGTCTCACGGATCCTTCCCTTGAGGGATCCGTCCAGCATGAAGGCTGGGATCCGTGGGTCTGGTGATTCAGGCAGCACAAAATTTTCCTTTTGGAAACATTTTTGCCTAGTGTGTGCCTATATGCAAACTATTTGGAGTTGCGGTTATCTCGACCCCTAAAAAGAAAAAGAAAAGTAAACTAGAAGTAGAAAAGCATCCTATTGAGATAACCCGAAAACACATATTTAGTACATAAGTACGTAATTTAGTGTTATCAATGCTCCTAATTCATTGTTGCTTAAATGAATGTACCCGAAAAAACATATTAGTTATGTGTCCCCTTTAGCATTCAAAAGACATGAGATGCAATGAAAACGGGTTTTTACTTTGTATTAATAATGAAAAAGCGATTTGTCCTAGACGTGAGAAATTGCTTTTGTGAAATTGATACAGGAAGGTATCATCCTTTTAGAAAACATTTTGAAAAGAGGTTTTCTTTGAAAATGTGTATGTAGTTATGTGTTTTCAACAAGAAAATAAGAAAGCTATAAGTGGAAAACTTATATTGGGTTTTGAAAATTCCCGTATTGTTTGTGAGTTGTGCATGAAATAGAGATCCTAGACTCAGAAAGAAAAAGGCTAGTGTTTACATACCTTGTAGAGTCAAATAAGTTACGACGTTTGTTCCATTAGACCAAGACCAAGACGAAGTAGGTTGAATTGTTCCCGCTTCAATGGTTTGGTGAGGACGTCGGCTATGTTGTCTTCGGATGCTACCTTCTCAATAGAGATGTTCCCCTTTTGAACATTGTCTCTTAAGAAGTGATGAGGAATCTCTATATGCTTTGTGCGAGAATGCAATACCGGATTCTTGCTTAAGTCGATGGCGCCTTTGTTGTCACATAGGATGGCTATGTCGCTTAGATGAATGTCGTAGTCGACTAACGCTTGTTTCATCCATAGTGCTTGTTGGCATGCTTTGCCGGCGGAGACGTACTCGGCTTCGGTTGTTGATATTGCTAGTGCCGTTTGTTTCTTAGAAAACCAAGATGTTAAACAACATCCCATGAAAAGTACATACCCCACTTGTACTTTTTCTATCAACGTAATCACCTGCATGGTCAGAATCTGCATATACAATTGTTTCTACTCCCGTGCCCTTAGGATACCATAATCCTAATTGTGTTGTACCCTTAATGTATCTAAATATCCTTTTTACGGCTTCTAAGTGTGATGTTTTAGGGTCTTCTTGAAACCTAGCACATAACCCAACTCTCATCTTTTATGGCTTCTTGTGTATTCTTAGGTTCTATGGTTGAAACGAAACAAAACAAGCTACTTTGGTTTTGAACTTGAGACCTTAATGTTCGTTCGTTTAGCTTTCCTATGACTTTATCTACGGGGTGATCTTTGGACTCTTTAATGTTTATGACTTCATCATTTAACGGTTCTTCTTCTTCATTTATCTTTTTCTTTATTACTATAGCTTCACTTTCTATAATCTCGTCATCGACAAGAGGTGGAGAGGGTTTGGGTGGACTTTCATCAAATTTTATATTTAATGACTCTTCTACCTTCATTGTTTCTTTGTTTAATATGACGTAAGCTTTGCTATTTGGCGAATAACCTAGAAAGATACCATCGGTTGATTTAGGATCAAATTTTGTAAGGTATTCTTTAGTGCTAAGAATAAAACATTTGCTTCCAAAGACTCTAAAGTGATTTAACGTAGGCTTTTTGCCTCGGAGTAACTCATATGGAGTTTTACCTAAGATTGGTCTAATTAAGATTCGATTGAGTATGTACGTTGAAGTATCAACGGCATTACACCAAAACTTTTAAGGTATGGATTGTTCATTAAGCATGGTTCGACTCATTTCTTGTAGGGTTCTATTCTTTCTTTCTACTACCCCATTCAATTGTGGAGTGCGTGGAGCCGAGAAGTTATGAGTAATACCATTAGCGTCACAAAAAGCTCCAAATTGCACTTCATTAACGAATTCCCTACCATGATCCGTCCTAATGGACACTATAGGACTTCCTAGTTGTCTTTGGATCTTTTTGCTTAATATTTCAAAATAATTAAAGGTTTCCGTTTTGTTCTTTAAAAGTTTTGTCCATGTATACCTAGAGTAATCATCCACTATGACCAAAGTGTAGTAGTTGCCTCCATAACTTTGGATAGCGGATGGACCAAATAAATCCATATGTAGTAATTCTAGACACCTAGTTGTAGACACCATGTTTTTAGCTTTATGACTATAATGAGCTTGTTTTCCTACATTACAAGCATCACAAAAGTGATGTTCATATTTTAACTTAGGTAGATCTCTTACTAGATCTTTGGATGATAGCGATTGAAGAAGTCGCATATTGGCATGACCCAATCTTCGATGCCATAAGGTCGAAGTATCATCCATAGAGGTAAGAAAAAGTTTGTCTTTAGGTTCATTACCAATTTTAATGACATAGACTCCATGTTTCCTAATTCCTCTTCCTATGGTCATGCCATTTTTTAGTATCTTACTACCGGTTTCGGTAAAAAGTACATTGCACTTTTTATCACATATTTGTCATATACTTAAGAGGTTAAAGTTTAGGTTTTCTACGTGACACACATCGTTAATGGTTAGAGATTTTTTAGAAATCGTACTTTACCGATGATTCTACTTTTGCTATTTCCAAACACCACATTACCTCCATTTACGGATTCATATGTGGAGAATAGATCCCTATTGTCGGTCATGTGCCTCGTGCACCCGCTATGCTTGACCCATTCATCGGGGTCTAGGTCGACCTTTAAGCACACCTAAAACAATAATAAACTCAAAAGTTTGGTCCCCATTTGTTCATGGGTCCATTAGTGTTAAACATTCCATTCATGTTAGACATGTATGGATAAGGTGAGTATGCATTCCATGGAGCAAAGTTTTGAAAGAGAAAACCATTTTGCATATTTGGGTTCTATCCCATTTGATGATTATTTTTCGGGTAAACGTTATTAGGTCTCCTAAATGAATTAGGTTTTGAAAAAGATGGAGCTTTGTTTCTTGCAAAAGTAGGATTATATTTTGGAAGTGGTTGTCTAGTGGTGATGTGAGTTGGTTTCTTCCTATTAACGATAACAAAATCAGTTCTAGATGAAGACGCTACGTTATTACTACTGTTTGCTACAGCAGATCCACGGATCCCTATCTGTACACTAGCCGGTTCCCTTTTTAGGGGATCCGCCACAACAGTGGCTGGTTTTTCTAGTGCCTTAACAAATTTTGTTTCTTTACTTTCACTAGTTGGTGGATCAAGTTGTTGAATACCTAAACCTTTTTGGTTGTTACCGGTTTTAACACCATCTAGTATTGTATCTAAAGTGTTCGTACTCATTCTAGCAATTTTAGAATCTAGATGATCAACTAGTGTTTGAAGTTGAACGCAAAGTTCACATTCACCACTTGCTATTTTACCCTTTTCTAAACGTTTTAGTTTTGCTTTTAATTCTATGACTTCTTTATCTAAACGTTGGTTTTGACTCTTTAAAAGCTTATTTTTGTTAATTAGTTTTAAGCTAATGTTGCATAGTTTGTCATATTCATTATGAAATGAGTCGTCATCAAGTGATGAACTACTATAGTATTCGTGACATACCTCGTCATTTGCCATGAGACAAATTTCTTCGTCCTCCTCGTCGCTCATTCCCCACGTGCCGCTCACGAACGCCTTTTGATCATCCCGTTTGGGACACTTACTAATAAAGTGGTTTGGGTCCCCACATTTAAAGCAAGTACGATCATCCTTTGGCTTCTCGTCCTCTTTGCTTTTCCGAAATCCTTTCTTATCGTCACATGGTTGTTTGACGTATCTTCCCTTTCGTCTAAAGAACTTTTTAAAGTCCCTTACCGCCATAGCGTACCCCTCGTCGTCACTACTCGAGGAGGAGTTCTCTTCATCACTTGAAGCCTTTTTGGCTTTAAGGGCAAGAGATTTGTGTTTCTCTTTCACCTTTGAGGCTTCGGAGTCTTTAGCAAGGACAAGCTCATAGACTTTTAGGTTGCCTATAAGTTCATCGAGGGTGAGGATTGTCAAATCTTTTGACTCTTCGATCGCCGTCACCTTGGATCTCCACTTCGATGGAAGTGCCCTTAGATATCTCCTAACATGATTACGGCTAGAACAAGATTCATCAAGTGCTTGTAAAGATGTAATAATAGTATTAAAGTTAGCAAATGAATGATCTATAGTTTCCTCATCCGATATTGAAATTGTTCATATTGTTGAACAAATAAATCAATTTTATTATTCTTAACTTGTTCGTTGCCTTGATGAGTTACAACTAAATAATTCCAAATTTCTTTAGAGGTTTTAAGCATAGAAATTCTTTCGAATTCCTTCTTTGGTAAAGCATTATATAAAACCATTTTTGCTTCACTATTTTTAGAAAGCTTTTTCTTCAATTCATCATTTAGTTTATCATGAGGTATGTTAACTACATTCCCTTTATCATCTTTTGAGGTAGCCTCAAAATCGCCTTCAACAATAATGTACCAAAGATCAATATCTTTAGATTTCACATATGTTTCGAATCTATTTTTCCAATATATAAAACCATTAGTTTCAAGTAGTGGTGGTCGTTGCATAGATTGCCCTTCCTTATAATTTTCAGAACCCATAGTGATCGAAAAGTTTTTAAAATACAATTTTACTTTAAAAGTTTTATAAACTTAGCTCTGATACCAATTGTGGAAAACTAGAAGGGGGGGGGGGTTGAATAGTTTTGCCCATTTTAAGTTAGTTTCAAAAAACTTTAGATTCGTTAATATGCGAGATCTTATGGATGTAGATAAAGTATAGATCTAATGATAAAGCAAGTAAATAAAGTAAAGCGAAGGGAAAGAAAAGACACAACCGATGTATAGTGGTTCGGGTACAAGGACACCTTCCTTGCCCTACTCCAATCCCCGAGTCACCTACTCGAGAGTTCAAGCACTATGTCAACAAACTTCTTCACTTGGCGGAGAAGCCTTCACAATGTTGCTTACACTTTTTCCGGTACAAAGCTAGATACCGAGTCCGCAGCACGGTGGACCAAACCAACACAACTATTACACAACAAATATGTGAAATATCAAATACAAGATCTTCGCTACAGAAATCTTGCGGAGTGACAAATCAATCAAGGACCCCTTGCTTGGATGACTTGTAGAATGCTCGTGATCTCGCCTTATAGAAAGACCTATATGAGGGTCACAATAGAAAGAAAGAAGAACAACTCTCTAGATCAAGTGATCTATATATTAGAAGAGAATGAGAGTGTTTGAGAGATTTAGTAAGAAAAGGGGTGAGTTAGAATGAAGAAATGACTCTCTATTTATAGGCAAATTTCTCCTCTGTTCCACGGATCCCTCCCACTTGGGATCCGTCTAGTGTAATCCTAGGGATCCGTAGGACGCTCCTCTTTGCCCATGGGTTTTTTGGTTATGGGTCATGGGTTATGGGTTGGTCCATGGTTTTTCTTTAGATTCAATGTATCTAAGTATACATTGCATCTAGTCAACTTGGGTATGGGTTATGATCCATGGTTTATGGTCCATGGGTTATGGTTTTTACCCATCCTAATAAACTATTACAACAAATGCTTAATTACTACATTTTTGTATTTAAATGGCTATATGTAAATGCTTTACAAAAATAACATGTATCCTTATAATTATACTTAAGATAACATTATATTTGTTATCAACAAAACACAAAGAGATCGCTCAATATTAATAAACGTTTTTACTGTTTATTTGTATTAACATAGACCACATTTTGTAATTATCAGATCTAGTGAGTTTAAAATGCACAATAGGAACATTACAATTATCACTAGAATGCAAGTAGAGAGGATTACCAGCATCCAAAGAACTAATGAGAACTTCAGCCATAACCAATCAAGCAATAAAACAAACAGATAGCAAATACCAGACAAACAACCAAAGCAACAAAGAATACCAGCAACAATACTACCAAGAACACTAAAAACAGCAACTATACTACCAAGAACACTAAAACTCACACCCAATTCCACTGAAGTACCCAGTCTCACACCTATCTGTGGGAAGAGCAGGTTTCCGTACTTCTCAAGGAGGCAGGTCAATATGTTACCCACAGAGTTTGCAGTGTAATAACTAAAGTACTCAGAGAATTAAGAGAAGAGAATTAAACCTTTCAAGAAGTAACGCAGCGGAAACCAGATTACCAACCCTCTTGATTCAATTGGTCAAGAGAGTCAATAACCAACTAAGAACCCCAAGAACACCACCAGGAATCACCAGAACCAAGATCCCCAAATTTATCAAATTAGGGTTTCAAAAAACCCTAACCGATAAATCCAAGATCCACCACTAAAAACAACAATTAACACTACGGCCGTTAAGAAAACAGCCTCACAAGATCCCAATTGCTCAAGAATCAAGAAACCCCCAAATTTGAGATCAAACCCTAGAAACCCTAATATCAAGAACCAACAGAGATCAAAGCCGTGGTGTCACATCCCCAAATTACCTGTTTTGCAGCGGAATGGAATACCAGGGGGATGACTGCCATAGCATCACAGTTACAATTATATTGAACGACCTAAAATGTCGTTTGGAAAATACATCGTTTGATTGAATAAAATAATCAGAGTTTACAAAGTATAGGTCCCAAAAGATTTCCAAAGTACCAAAATGAATTTGTTACATTCAAACGATAATTAAGTGCATAAAATGTATGTGAGACGCGTCAACTCAGCGACTCCATGCAAGCCATGATGATATGCTAATACCTGAGATAAAACATGCTTAAAATGGTCAACATAAAGGTTGAGTGAAATCCATAGGTTTAATTAAATCGTTTGAACACAATATTCGTAGTGTGAGTTACGTTGTTTCACACTCATCGTTGAAAACAAAACAACATTTATTTCACTAAGTTCATGACAACCAAAGCGTAAACCTCGTACCAATAGAAATTGGTAAAATCGTTTCATCGCATCCCTAATAGGTAAACTTGCCAATTTACCTTAATGATTCAAATATAGTGCGTTCGATTTCCCCTAACTGGGTCAATAAGAACGGGAGTGTTAATTCCAATAGGCCTATTCAAAATATTCGCGCTCACTCGCAAGTGACTAATGGTGCATGATGTAGGGACTTCAAACATGGCAATTGATTACTTAGTGACAATAAAACATTTGGATATAGCATACAGTTCAAAACATTTGTGTTCGATTAAAAATATAGCATGTATCTCCCCCAAGAGTTTGTAAAACAATTAAGTAATAGAAAGTGGGGCTATGAACTCACTTGGTACAATGATGCGATGGCAAAAGTGAGTACACTGAAATGAGGCGCAATCTCTAACTGCGACCTATTATGAATGATATGATTCTAATATAAGTCATGAAACAATGTCGTACATGCAAATTCACATGATATCCATACCACTTGTACATTTTTGAAAATGAAGTTTATCGTCGAAATATATGTTTATGACATCTCGTCATGTTATAAAATACTTTACAAGTATTTACGTTGAAATGATATCCTACGATAATCATTTAGTGATTTATTATGAAATTATAGCTTTTCGTCGTAAAACAATGTCGTTTGACAATTCATGAAAGTGACTAAATGGCCTCGAAAAGCTAGTCGTAAAATAGTGAATATCGAGTGTTAGAAAACAAACTCAACGGTTTTGGAAAGCTTGTAGCATTATCTCAAAGTCGTAGCTTTTAAATTTTTATCATAGAGGTCTCGATCATGGAGAAAAAAAAACATAGGTAAAGTAGGGTACTTGTACCCAAAATATTGTTTAAGGGTAGTTTTCGGCAAAGTTTGAGTGACCGTATTTTACTCGTTACAACCCCGTTTGACGAACGGTTGGATATTTTGGAAAATAGGCTAGGTGAACTTACTTTTACTAGAAGACATCGTTTTCTAAAAAGTACTCCATCGATGTTGAAAATGACCCTCAACATGGTCACTAGCGACAATAATTTTGGCTATTAGAAAATATATTTGAGTGTTATACTTGTGAAAATAGTTACGTCAACCTTATTTAAACGCGTGTAATTTAATCGTTATAAGTCCGTTTTATATGTCCTTAGCTTCGTGTTAAAGTATACTAATATATTTTTGATAAATCGACTCATTTAGTTAACGCCTAAGACTCATTTTTGTCCCTTTAAAAATCTGGACAGCATGTTGTTTTCCGGAAAAATATAGTTTTCGTCGTTAAACTTGAAAATAGCATAACTTCTTCGTTATAACTCCGTTTTAACCCGTTCAAGCGACCACGTTTTTGTTATAAAGTATATTTTCTGAATATCTAGCCCAAAATATTTTATAAACTGTCGAAATTTCCAGACTTAGCAAAAATGATCAGACCTTATTTTTAGGTTGTCGAAAATGATTTTTCTCGCGTAAAACTTATTCTAACAACTTCAAATCAACACCAAAGCTATTCTAAACCTACCATACACCTTCTTAGGGTGTCATGGGTTCCTAAACATCATCAAAAATGATATGTTTCAAGGGATTAATTATAGGATGGTATATACTAATTATAAGTACTAAAAACATTAAAAGTGGTATAAATACTCATATAACTTGCATGTTTTCTTCAAGCATGATAAAAATAAACAAAGTATGAATATGAAAGATTAAAAATAATCATGAAATGCTTACTAGTGTAGTGATGAGGTTTATAGAACAAGGTTTTTCCTAAATACCCTAGGTTTTTATTTCAAAACCTTAATTAAGAGTATGCTAGTGTTGTATAAATAACTTGTTCTTGAAAAAATTGGGCTTCCTTGTTGCTCTTCCTCCTTGGCCGGTTTTTACAAGAGAAAATGAGAGAGTTTATTATTTTGTTTTTTTTCTAAAGATAAGTGCTAGTATGTGTTGAATGAGTATATAATTAAAATACTACAAGTGTAGCTCTAGTTTTGTATATGTGTATAGCTAGTTTAGAAGATTTTTATGTAAGGAAATGTGTTGAGTCATGTATTGGTCGACAAGGGTAAAACAAAAGAGAAGGTAATGTATTTTGTTGTATTAATGTAATATATTGTAAGTAATATGGATAAGTTGTTTGTATAATTAAGTATTTAGGGTAGCATTAACTAGAAATAAATTTTAACGGAACAAAGTAAAATATATCGATGTCGTAAAAATTATAAAAATACATTTCTTACAAGAATTGAGTGAAATAATAATTATCGAGTAGTATTTACGAAAAACGTCGTAAATATATATATATATATATATATATATATATATATATATATATATATATATATATATATACTAGTTTTCGAAGCCCGCCCAATGGGCGGGCATGACTTATAATTATTTGTTTGTTGTTTTTTGTTAGCGTAAACATGAGTAAATACTTTTTTAAAATAATATTATCTGTTTGTTGTTTTAATCATTTGTTTGTTGTTTTTAAATAACTTGTATACATTTTTAAAAATTGTCAAACAATATTATAAGACATTGTTTTTTTTTTAAATTTTTTATTTTTTAAAAAAATAAAATAAACGATTAGAAATAATTGTATGGTTTTAATGGATGGTTAATAAGACATCATATATAATTTATACAAAATTATTAATTATATGCATGTTTGTAAAGTTGTAGATAATGAAAATGTATTAAAGTGATATAACAATTTACTTAAATTCTAAACAAAGCTTCTTTGTAGATAATTGTTTACTCACGAATGAAATGAATACGTGGTGAAATTTATAAGCATATGCCGAACTTCACATTATTTAATGCCTATAAAGAACTTCTTTGTGAGTAACATTCGTGGTGAAATTTCTGTAGTTACCGTCATTGTCGTAACATAAAGTCTTTAATCATTTTTTGCTTTTGACTCTTGAAATGGCATTTCATCTTCCGACGTATCAATGGAAAATACATGAAAACTTTAAGCAAGTGATCATTTCTTAGAAATGCTATTTGGCACTCGGAACTCGTTCCCTAGAAAGTAGGAAATAAGTAAACAACAACAACTAAAAGGTATTATTTATGTAAAATGTGAAGAGAATGACGACATGTATGAATTATATATAGATCAGTAATTCAAAAGTGTAGATTAAATACACGTTTTCACCTAGATACTACTCATGTAGGATTCGAAGGTAGCCACACAAAAGTTATCTGTTTTGAAATTAAAAAACCTTAAAGCCTTAAGAGTATACTAATAAAGCCATTTTAACAGTCAATATCCAAAATGAAAAATCCATTAGAAATCTAAAAGGAAGATAAAAGATGATGTATAGAGAATAATACCTTGTAGACAGTTGAATATTAACGCTATCTTTATACATGTTGAGGTGATACTGCAAAATCATAAACCTCGCGGTTACATATATAGGGAAAGAAAACTACTGGTTACATATAATTTGCCATTTTTTGCAACTCAAAAATCCTTAAAAAGGAAGGTCCTAATGGTATGAAAGGGGCTTCTCTAGATTGAACTTGCTTTCTTGTGTATGCTGATATATGAAACTGTGATCAAAATAGTAAAAGCACGACAATCATAGTGGTTGGAATAACAACTCCAATGATATACGCAAGTGGGATGCTTAATATATCTTGTAAAACTACAACAATGAGTATATATCCATGTAAGGGAATATGATATTGCAATTTTAAAAGCTAACAGAAGTTTGTTCTCATTAATGCAAGTTAAAAGTAAAGAAACCACCTTAGCAACCGTCTAATTAGTATACGCACGAAGAACATGGATTTGGACTACAAAGTTGCCTTTGTAATTCCGGGACACTACGTTAGTTGGTACGTGTGATACATTCGTCCAAAAAACCACCAAACGTGGAATACGATAATCCGTAATAAGTCCCCTTAGCCATCCTTGAAATGGAAAGCTAAGTCAATGAACTTCAGAGTAAGAAAAAGATAAAAGTCAAAATAAGAAATTTATTCAACAAATGTCAAAACTACCTGTAATATAACACCATGACCTTGCTCTACGGCTTTTAAAGAATTTGGATGAAGACCGAAAGACAGTCCCAATGCAAACATCCAGTTTCTAAAACGACATCAAGTTTAAAGTGCAGCTTGATTAGGATTTTCACATTTTGGTATACCAAACATTAAACCCTCGATTTGGGGACAAGTACATGTTTACGGCCATCATTATCTCAAGTAATTAAACATTCTTTATGACCTCAGGGGTAATTTGTGTCAATCCTGATACAAAAAGAACCGGTTTTGACCCATTACTTACATGTCTGTTTTGAACTTCAAACTTATATAACTTAATAAGTTGTTAGAAAAATAATCCATTGCGACAGAAAATCATGAAAATGATGAAATACTAACATGGCACTTCAGTACAAATGGGCTTAATTTTGTCACAGAAAGTAGGATAAGTAATGGGTAAGCAAAACCCAAATTGTCCCATTTATAAGCAATTTCTAAGGTGTTCAGCTAAAGATGCAATTCTGTAAGCAAAATTTCGTCAAATTATCGATTCTTTAGGGCCTGTATTGCTTCTTATCTTACCAACTAAATAGGACCCACAATCACATATTCGTTTCCTTTAATTATCTAAATGCGGTCCACAAATGTCAGATGACGTGAACGAATAGGTCGTAGTACCTAACACGACATCTCTGAAATGCTTATGTAAATGAGAGGTATACCCCAGCCTCTCCTTGTATGGGCTCAAACAGAAATCATATGATCTCCTTTTTCTGCATAAAATTAGAGGGACAATGACAGATTATATAATGATTGCTTAGACAAATATACTATGCATATGTTTGCATATGTATTCATAAAGAACTACATATAAACCTTCAAAAATTTTCTTTAGAGCATCTTCATATCCGAAGTCGCATTTTAGCTGACCATGTAACAATGGCCAAAATCCACGAGTTGCATCGTTATCACAGCTCATCGAATTGCACCCATTGTACGACCATGGAAACAACAACAACATGAAACAATGATAGCCTACACATTGATGCCATTTAATTAAGGAAACATGATAATTAATATCTAAGAAATAATATCAATGAAAAATCTAGAAGACCTTTAAAAATGACTACTAATTAGCTACCTGATCTGTAGTAATTCCTTTTTTTCTCATAACCCATTTCAACTCCTTCAACACCATTGTTCATTGGAAGAACCATATCATATCCAAATAATTTTGTTAGATGCCGTGCAAAGACAGGAAACTTGTCGTGTCATATGCCCGGCACACAAAAAAAATAAAAAACAAAAGATGTCACACATTTGTAAGTCTCATATGGAGCTAGTGGACGGTAGAAATTAAAAAGTTGATTTGAACCTTTTGACTGATTGGAATATCAGATCCTTTGTTTGTGGGTTGTACCCTGCTTTGGTCCCGATTATAGGCAATATCAAATGAGACCATAAATGTAACCCGACAGCGAGCTCACCTTGTGATGCATGTGTATGTGAACTTTATATTAGTACATGAACATAGTTTATGAAACACGAAATAGAAAGTGTTTCTTGTAAACAGTTTTTGAATTACTTGTGCTATCATTCACACGATAAGTGGAAGCTTGTCTTGTCGTTGAAACTTTTGGGTTTCGTTTAGAGTTGGTAACGCGTAAATTACCATATCGAGTTTCCTTCGTAACACCATTGCTAATAATACAAACAGACCCATCTGTTAATGATATAGGAATAAAAATCAGCTCATGACTATAGTTAGTCGCCTACTTGAGATAATGTAATATGATTATTGAAGCAGAATGCATGATCAAGGAAAAGATAAATAAGAATAGGAATATACCTGAGATTTTAAGGATGTAGTTTGGGCACCTTTCTCGGATCCTTTTGTCACAGATATTAACCTTTATCTTAGTTGGTTGTACTAATTAAGTATTATGGCTCAAAAAGGCTTCTAGAATTTGTTTGTGATTGATCTTTTCAGCTTAATGGAAGGTTAATTAGGATTTGTTATTCATTGGTGCATGCTTTCTTTGAAAATCAAACAGCCCCGGTTGCCACTTTCGTTAAAAAGAGACCAGAGAATAGTGAGAAACAGATGGGGCCGAGCCCTTTGAGGAGGTCCGAAAAAGGTAAGAACCCGGATGATGGTCCTGCTACAAACGTCAAGTCAACAAAAGATGTAAACAAAGATTGGCCAGGTGAATGCCTCACAGAAGATGGACCGGGAAATCTATGAAGTTGCTGCATCAATCCAGCTTGAGATGCTTGTTGTAGTCCTGCATTGTCAGGATTTAGATCCTGGTACTTAGATTTGAAAGTTGTTGCCAATACTTTGTTATAAGCTACTTTGTGCATATTGCTCTCAACTTCATTCTTTTGTGAGTTAAAAGCTGTCTCTGCTTGTTGACGCTTATTCCCATACTTCAGCCTTATCTGAGCAGTGACTTCTGCTATTTCTTTTTCACAATCCACATTTATCTTTTGTATATTCTCTTGATGAAATTTGACCATGTTTTCTTTTTCAGAATGTAAACACTGCAGTTCCAAATTAAGTGGGTCAATGGGATGCATCCTTCGTGAACCCATATGGTTGAAATTACCATTCCGTCGAAGAACAAATGATCGTTCAAGCTGTGAAGCATTTTGCATTAGGGTGTGTGCAGTGATGGGTGTCTCAGCAACAACTATAGGTTCGGTAATCGGAGTCTCAGCAGCAACGATAGGTTCAGAAGTGGTTTGAGCCAAACCCTCACTTGTTGGAAGAGTGGCTGGCTGATCTTCAGTAACCATTGGATCAGTAATGGGTATATCAGCAGCCACAAATGGTTCATTGCGAAAATTGGGTGATGAATCATCTGGAATTATTGGATCACCTTGCCCCATATCTATAAATTGTAGACTATTATCTTCGTTTTCAACCATCGGAGTAGACTCAGCTAGCACTTCTTTATTTTAAATCCCCGTGTCCGAAAATAGCTGAACTTGAAGAGACACATTTTGAATATCCCGAATTACTGGTACTGAATCATCAGAAACTACATGTGCTGATGTGCCAGCGGTCATAGTACCATCATCTGCATTCTGTTGAATTCCCAACTCAGCCGACTCCTCATCTGTGAAAGACCATTAAATAAAACCCTGAACATGAGAATTTGCTATGGTCTAACAATATAAATTTCGCAAAGATATTGAATTGTTGGCCAAATCATTATTATTATTATTATTGGTTTTAGAAAGAAACTGTGCAAAATATATTTAATAAGCCAATTCGGATTATGTATTACTTGAACGGTTCAAATGGGTAAAATTTAGAAAGTTCCAAAATGTATTTCATAGAATCAGCCAATAAATAACTAAATGGGTCAAATAGTCTGTAGTATATTGGATCTCATATTTTGTTTTCCTTGTGGAAACTGGCCGGAGATTATAGCTTAGAACTCTTTGAGCTACTGAAATCTTCTCCTAAAGGTCTTCCTTCTGAGCTGAACTCATCATCACTTGTGCATTGCCTACAGAAAATTAAGCCTATGGATTATGATAAAGCATCAGCTATGATTTCAGAAGCTATAAGGGTCCAGTCAGAGGGATCTGGACTGATATAATATATTCAGATGAGACCTGGAGCAACTGCTACTTCTATATCTTCAGAAAAGATGATAAATGCAGTAGAGAACTGGACTTGCTGCAGCTGCAACAAAAGCAAAGATGTTTGTGATGGAAATAATTGCATACCGAGCCTCGCTATTTACAGTCCTTGTCTGTTCAAGGTAGGTTAATTTATAGATTCAGTGGCTACAAAATTGTTGAGTCGTGAATATTACATGCCTTATTTCCTTTTAAATAGTATAACGAATTCAAGCACAGGAAGAGGAGTCCGATAATGAAACATAAAAGAAGAGGAAGGACCTTGAAATGGAGGATGTTCCTATTCTTACTTAAAGTAAGAAGAAAAAGTCGAGAAAGTGAAGAAGTAGATGATGATGCATGATTGATTTGCTTATTATTTTGTTTAACAATCATTCCTTCCAGAACTGTAATATTTAGTATTCAGAACTGTAAGCTCAATACTATTACTTTATTGAATAAATAACATTAGTTTGTATATTGAGCTTAACGTAATTCAAATAGCTAACCCAAAATTTGTGGATGGTTTATGTTTGTTATAGCAACCGGTACCCAGAATCAGAAGTGTATCTGGTACTCATATTTTAGTAACTCATGTGGTCTGGTTTTATACTGTTGGTCTGTTGCACACCACTGTTACTGGGTGACAGAGCAGATATAAGTTTTCAAATAATGGCTCGTGATCTGTTTCAGCTGGAGGTATTTGTTTGTGTTGGGTCGTGGTGAAGGTCTGTTGCTTCAAGGTCAGGATCGGTTTAAGCATGAGGTATTTGTTTGTGAAAGTTTTGTTGCATCAGGATAGGGATCGGTTTAAGCAGGAGGTGGTCGTTTGGTCAGGAGGTATTTCTTGGTGATGGTTGTTGCAAGGGTCAGGAGGTATTTGTTGATGAAGGTTCGTTGCATCAAGGGTCGGAATGAGGTTCAGTTGGATTGTGTGGCCAGAATTGTTCGATTGGAGTTTCCGGCGGGTTAAGTCAAGCTGTCGAGAATGTTGGTGGTGAGTCATTGTGGTGTCTTTTCAGGTAATGACTATCCATTTTACTGATAAAATGCTCTTACACGTGTTGGTTGTTTGTCTTACACTGATGCTAAAACAACTTAGTCTTTGCTTCTCCTCTTGATCAGGGTATACATCTTAAGATTAATAAAATAATGTCGACATCTTTACAAAATAGATGTGGGCTATCTCTGTTGGTTATTGCTCTGCGGATTCTTCTACCAATGGTGAGATGGGGTTGAACATTAAGTTGTGAATTCTGACTGCTAGCGAAACGACACCTAAGTTAACATTAGTCAATGTAAATTACTGTCATGTGTGAATTTTTAGTTGATAGTGTTTTTCTGAGTTGCATAGTATAATATGACTGGAGTTTGATAGTTTAAATTTTTGTCATGTACATTTAGAGGAAAGCTGAAATCGGTCATCTCAAATTTGACCAGTTATGATGATATTAGGTTATTTAGAATGTCCATTGACTGTGACCACAACACTTTGCATAAAAAATATATATGTTGTCAAGGATGTATAAAAATAGATTGATGTTTTTCTCATCTGTTTAGTCCAGTTTTGAGTTGTATGGTAATAAGTCAGTTTACCTTTAATACTTTCATCAAGTAAAGACATGATGAAGTTTGGAAATTGTTTGATGTACTTGCCACCTCATATTTGAAACAGGTGCGGGTTTCTTTCTGAATGCAACTATAGATTAGTGGAAGAACTGGCAAATGTATGACTATGTAGTCAAGGAACTACCACAATTGTATCATCAAGTGGCTTTGCTTACCCAGTACTGCAAGCCTCACTTAACATGCTAACTGAATCAGCAGTGATGACAAAAGCATCAGCCCAAGCTAGATGTCCCAAGTGCAGATTTGGGTCTACGCATTCATGTTTTCACCATATCAATAATTTAATAGCATATAATCATATATACTTGTTCAGGAAATATAATAAGGAAATTAGAGGTGGCACAATGAAGGGTGTAGGATTAGTGATGTATCCGAACACAATAAGCAGATATCTAGTCTTAATTTGCAAGCCCAAACACTCCTAAAAGTATATTGACCCTATATATCTATATAAACACTATATGAATACATAATAAACTGATTATCTATTGACTTGAAAATGCAATGATCAAATGTCACCTGATCTACTGGACGTGACAATAACTTCAAGGCACGTGACAATAAAATCCACATTAGTTCCAACCTGACCAGGCTGGACTGGCCATGCAATCGGTTGCACGCCGATCATGGATGCAATCTCCAGCCACGCTTATCAAGTGCTTGAATCACATGCTCAGCTGCCTCCATTGTGTCTTGTAGTTGAGGATGGATCCATGTTTCAGTCATCTGTGAAGTAAGACCATTAAATAAAACCCTGAACATGAGAATTTGCTACGGTCTAACAATATAAATTTGGCAAAGATATTGAATTGTTGGCCCAAATCATTATTATTATTATTCGTTTTAGAAAGAAACCGCGCAAAATATATTTAATAAGCCAATTCGGATTATGTATTACTTGAACGGTTCAAATGGGTAAAATTTAGAAAGTTCCCAAATGTATTTCAAATACATTAAATATCCTGAATTATTTTCAACAAATACATTATATCGATATGAGTAATATTTTTTGACACACTACTTACCTGTATAAGTACATATACACGTACTATTTTGGACTTAAAAGTATTTTCTGTCCACCCAACCGGAACGTACAAATAATTAACCGTCATCCAAATCCCCCATCATGCCACCTCTAGTTAGTGTGTCCTAGTATGTAAATAGCTGCAACTTACATCTCTCTACCAGTGAACGGTCGAACCATTCCGCTTTCTTGTAGACATTTTTGGAACCCACTGATTTATAAGAAAGAGTTTACACCTACCTCGACACATATATAAATATATATTACTGATATTCATGTGATATATAATACTTTTTCATGCAATGTTACATACATCACACCTCACAAGCCACAAGTTTGAGTCTTGTGACATTTGTGTGGTTGTTATGCAAGGATCGATCACCCGTGAACAACATCGCACTGACAAAGAAAAAACTTACCAAGTTACCATCAACGTGTAATTAACTCATATGTGAAAATATATGTGCGTGCACACACACGGAAAAAAACAGACTGCAACCAACATCACAGGTTCACATTATAACCTACACAAAATGTGTTTATGTGAGATATGATCGAGCACAGAAACTGAAACGATCAACAGCTGTTTGCAGGTGCAAAAGAAGAGTCAAAGTGCGATTAACTACAGAACTTAAGCAAACTGTTTTAGATTCAAAAGCCATGCCAAAACACCAGTTCACCTTCATAGCATATTATCCAACATCTCAGGCAAGTCCTCAAAATTAGAATCTTCATCATAATCTGTAATAATCCATAAAATACTCAGTGAATCCATGATAATCAGAATAATAGTCGGTGAATCCATGATCATCAGAATTATCGATTGTGCCCACACTCACTACAAATTTGAGCACACAGGTCAGCAAACAGGCAACCACCATCATAACCATCATATTCCCAAATATATAGATAGCCATCAAGGGAAGCAGGGGGTAATTTGAGATGTTTAATCTGTTGTGAAGCATCCATCATCTAGGAGGCTCTCTACCTCATCAACGATTTAAATCTTTAGCTGAGAAATATGGACCATTGATGCACCTACAACTTGGTGAGCTCTCGGTTATAGTCGTGTCTTCACCTGAAACAGCAAAAGAGGTCATGAAAACCCATGATGTAAACTTTGTTGACAGACCTTATCTTTATGCTAACAAAGTCATATGTAATGGTGCTAAAAACATTAGTGCCTCACTTTCTTAAGGCATCCAGAATCTATATCAATGTTATGTTCATCAACCATGTAGTCAATCATTTTCAAAGACATATCCTCATGGGACCTGCAAAACCACCAATCAAGTAGATACTGAAACGGTGACACAATTCATAGCACGAAACTTGTAAATGTCTAGCATGTTAGATCCACTATGGCTTATTAAATAGGAGAAATTTCAATAACTTCAATAATTAACATCATCAGTTAAGCATCACTATTTCATAACAAACACATAGAATTGGCAGAAAGGGTAGTTTGTACAACTATCTTGAATGGATAGACTTACCTTTGAAACTGTTCCATGTCGATGAACTTCAGTGCTAGCTGCAATCTTAAAGAATAAAAAAACTATTAATCTAAACGCTATCTCAAATATCATGTAGACATTGCAAGAACATAGAATGAAAAAAGCAAGGATTTATTTTATAGTCCGTTTGTAAATCCCATGTAAACAACATATCCAAGAACATCAAGTACCTCTAATTTGCTTTTCTTTGTGGTCAGCAATTGTTTGCTTGTATAGTGCTCGTTCAAAACGGTGATAAGTGAACAAATTGGAGAGTCCACTGGTCTATTCTTTCATTATTTCAAAAGCTATGAGAACACCATAGAACCGAGAAACATACCTGCTAATTTATAACATACACTCATAGAACCGAGAAACATACCTGCTAATTTATTTTTTCCATCCTTCAGTATTTCATAGGTAAGATAAGACTTCCTTTTGCTAATAATGATTGGAAAATGGCATCTGGCAAAAGCAAATGAGGAGAAGTATTCACTCACAACACTATCTTCACTTAAACTATTAAACAAATAACTAATTTCTAATAACTAAGATGTATTACCATTGACCAGATGTGCAGCATATAAAGAAGGATTGGAGTCTTTACAAACACTCACAAATTCAGCTGAGGTACATAAAAAGAAAAAGTCAGAATGTAAAGTTGTATATATTTTAGTACATGACAAAGACAGTTACAAATTAAGCATGAATACTTACAATGGAATCAAGTCTCAGTCAGAGACACACATTATGAGTAAACGTTAGTTGCCTCAACCCTAAAATCGTGATGAAGTTTTTATCATGCAGAGAGTTCTAATGATTAGGGTTTTTTTTTGTAAATCAGAAGCTGAAATTTTTAACCAAAAAAAATAACAAAGCATACAAAGAGTATCGGATTCTGAATAAACGCTTAAACCTTCATCAACATATTCTTGAGCATCATGTGATAATGTCTTCCATTTATAAAACCAATAAAAAATATATAAACAACTGTTAGACAAACTAAAAACACCATATGTATCCATTATAATTTATCATATACAACTGTGTAACTTGATTTGTGATGAACATGCGTTTGTGTATATTGGAAAATTAGGGTTTTAGAGAGTACCGTATCATTAGAGAAGATGGATGAGGAAATTATGATAATACGATTTTAAGAAAATAACTATATAAAAATTAGATATATGTGGGAATTGTATTTAGAATAGGATTTCATAGCATTTATAAATTATAATATGCAACATAATTATCAAAATAACTTGTTGCCTAAGTGGTAAACACACAAGTTATTTATCAAAACAACCAAGGTTCAATCCTTGCAAGGAACCTTTTTTATAAACAATTTTCAAAAATATTTAAAAAAATTCTGAAAAAAATAATAAAATTCCGAAATTTAACAATAAATTGTTAAAAAATTCCGAAAATTACAAAAAAAAAAAAAAATTCCGAAATTTAACAATTAATTGCTTAGTTGGACAACAAATGCTTATGTGGCATGAAATTTGATTATGTGGCATTGAGGTGGCATTGAGGTGGCATTAATGCCAAATGCCTCCTGTTATATATAATATAGAGATATATATATAACAATTTATAAACAAAATAAATTTAAAACACCGGGTAAACTAATAATATAATTTTTATAGTATTAAAATGAGTATAAAAATATATCAAGATAATTTTTGGAAGTGTCGGATCAAATGTTCAAAATAAATGATTACGCGATAGCGTTTATTTAATAGGAAATTATACGTTTAATGAAATAGGCAAAACCATGCATGTACTAATATGATGATGATGTTACTAATGATATGTAGACTAAATCTAGTCTATATGAAATGTCCTTAATGATTGTTCATGAATTCGCAGCTAAACCCTTACGGTTACGCGAATTTGATACTCGTAAACCTAGTTTACGTAAAATGATGAATAGTGAATCATGAATAGTGATTTTTCTCAGGAAACGAATAGTGTTTCGTGAATAGTAAAATTTAAAATACGTTCTCAGAATATCATATCGACTTCAAAAACGATGAATAGTAAAATGATGAATATTAACCGATGAATAGTAAATTCCCGAGATGAATAGTAAAATTTTCAAAGTTTGTAAAATGACCTGAAATTACGATTTGTCACACGTGGCTCTGATACCATATTAAAATAACCAAATTTGATCTCAAACCAACCACAACACAATCAATTCACCCAGCCAACCACCCATTGGTGAAATCTTTTATTAATAGTCAAGAAGATGAGTCCACAAAACGTGTGCTCACCAAACAAATGCACAAGACAAAGATAGTCCCCTTCAGAAAGATTCTATCTATCCCACTACAAAGATTATAATACAACAGATCCTCACTACAACCCTCAATAATACCTAACAATCTATGAAACTGATCAAGATGATCAGAGTTAACCAATACCAATAATACCAGACCAAACTTGAAAGAAAGAAATATGCGGCTTTGATGTGAGAGAAACAATATGAGAGTGATTCTGCAACCAAGGGTTAGGTCCAGCTTTTATAGTAGCCAAGATACACTTTAACCCCTCAAGATATTAGAACCTGCTAACAACAGCTAAACATACAAACATTAGATCAACTTGGCATAACAAGCCCTTTGACTTAAAGTCAAACATGAGCTTGCATCCCAGCTTATATATTTCAACACTAGACATGTTACCTTTTATTTTGTCGTGAAACCCAACTTTGTTGCTGTATGTCTATTTACAAGTAGCATTATTTCTAGATTTTTTTTTCTTCTAAGTTATGAGTTTTTATTTTTATATTTTATTTATTTATTTATCTTGCTTATAATAAGGAATTAAGTAAATTGTCTTCTAAATTGCTTCTTTTTTGAACTTTTCAATCCAAGCAATTTATAATGGGTTTCAGGTAAAATATGATGGTAAAAAAAGTTTTTTTTTTGAAAGGCAAACAGAGAAAAATATATATATGTGAAAAAACAGAACGTACAGATACAAATAACCATCTGAAACAAATGACCTTAAAGCTCCCTCTCATGCGTCGATACTATAAGGCATAGTACAATACACATATGAGAGTTTAGAAAGGGAGCACAACACTAAGACTATTAGAACACGAAGCAAACGAATCTAAACAGATGGCATCACAACCAAAAAATCAAAACTTCAGAATTTGCATGCCAAACTTAGATTTATACACCATTCGTTCCAAGAAGATATATCTCCAGCCGCTCTATTCGACACCCACAAAAAGGATAGCACTTGAAGTTCATCACAAATTCTTAGAAAGTTTGTGACTTTATTCTCGAATAGCTTTTTATTTCTTGTCATCCAAATCATATATAACATGGACCACAACGTAGCTTTCCAAACGGTTCTTTGCTTCTTATGAAAATTTGGTTTCCTTTTATGATTTACTACTTCATCAACCGACCCAAAAGATATATTACCCATGCCCCACCACAACGGGACTTTTTTCCAGCCATTCAAAACCCGTGAACATGTCAAGAAGCAATGGGATATAGATTCTTCCTCCTCATTACAATGAGGACAAAGAGTAGAATTAAGATCCATACCAATGTGATTAAGCAGTTTGAGGACCGGTAATCTCTTTTGTTTTAAACCGCCAAATAAAGATAGATACTTTCCTCGGAATGATTTTGCACCACTTTGTTTCTTGGGCCACCATAAGTAATATTGGGTTATACTCTCATGCACTTTGAAATAATAAAGAGAAGCGGTTTTCATGATCCGGACACTTCAAAATTACTTTACTACTTAACTATTAGCAGTTAAGCAGATTAGCAGTGAGCAAAGTACTATAAGAATGATAGAAAATGAAAATCAGCGCTAACAGATGATTTTGTTTTTGCTTTTTTGACATCTGTGAATAGCTTCAAGCATATGCCATTAGTATATCTGCAAATTTGAGACTTGTGACCAATGCTAATAGTGCACCATGTAACGCCTTAAGATCTTAATGTGAAATTTTGAGTTTATTATAAAGCGACCTTTGTGTTGGGGTTAAAATGTGCAAAAGGATTTACTTTGGACTGTGGATATTAGCGGTTGAAAATGTACTGCAAGAAATAATAAGAATATACTGGCAGTCGCAGAATTTGATTATATAATCAATTTCGGTTAGCAAGATCACATGATAAACAATTATAGACAGTTCAAGGGCTCATTTTTGTGTTCCATTCGAGTGTCAGTTAATTTAGTGGAACTCGTAGAATTTGTGGATGGAGAATTTCAGAGTAATTGTATTAGCATTAATGGTTTTTATTTCGTTTTCTTTATTTTCTAATTATACTCTATTGTGTTAGATCTAATTGCCTATATGTAAAAGGTCTTGTTTAAATTAACTTGAAATTAAAAGCACAAATTCTGATTGAAGCCACATATATATTGATTGCAGAGAATCGAGCACAAGGTTATGGCTTTGGTACATGATAGAGCAAGTACTATTGCAGAAAAAGATATAATAAGTAACTTGCCAAATGATATTATTCATCGCATTCTTTCTTTCGTTGACATAATATATGCTATTCGAACTTGTACATTGTCTCGGAAATGGAAGAATATTTGGAATTCAGTGCCTCATCTTAACTTAAATTGTGGCATGTTCCCTGATGTACCTCAATTTACCGAATTTGTGGTGAATGTTCTGTCTCGCCACAACAATCAAACAGAGGTTTCTGCAGCTGACCTCACAGTCAGAGTCAAAGGAAGTGCCACCCAGTTAAGTGTTAAAGATGTCATAAACTATGCATACTCACATAATATTAGGAAATTAACCATGTTTTGGTCCACTCCGCCATTCTTCTATGTTGTTCTCCCACCATGTATCTTTAGTTCCCACACTCTTAAACATCTCACCTTTTGTGCTTCTTACGCTTATTATCATAAGTTATGCCTCATATATTTGAGTCAACAACTTACCCTCCTAAATGAACTAAAGAGTAATAAACTCATTTCGTTTAATCATATACGGATATACCTTCATGTTTGCTCATACTTAACTAATAAGATAAAAATAAACAAAACATTGAGGCTATTTTCAAGTAAAATATGAGACCCATTAATTATCTTCATCTCAGAATATAGTAACATTAAAGAACTTGAGAGAGTTGAACATGAGATGATCGCATTTTTTTTGAAAATGTCTACAATAATGAAACTAGATGAGTTTTTATGCATACGGCAAACATATAAATATGCAAATAATCGTCACTGCGAAATCGTGGTTAAGTAATTGGTGTGTGAAATAAAAAAAACAAAACTCTCAACTCATAAGTAAGTAATCATGCAAGAAAAATATATAAATGTAAAGTATAATATTAAAAAAATATATAAATGTAAAATATAATATTAGAAAGATAAAAAGTATTGTTAAATTAATAATTTCACACTTTTCAAAAGTTTAAAATTTCATTTTTTCTTTTTTTTTTCTTCTTCTTCTTTTTATATACTAGTAGATGTATCATTTGAAATATACTTTTTCTTCGGAGCAATTTTATATCTTTCTCAACTATAACTTTAAAATTTTATGTTTACTCAAATAATACTCTAAAAATTTAGTAAAATATGCATTTAATAATTGTATTTTGAGTATATATGAAATTACGATAAAAAAGAGAAAAAAACATGAAATTCATTAATAAAAAATAGGTAAACTAACTATTATAAGAAAAAAAGAAAAAGAAAAAGAAAAATGATTTGGATGCTTAAAAAGTAAATCTAAAATTAGACCTAATTGGTGGATTTGAAACTTTGATTGATGAGAAATTATGAAAGAGAAAAAGTGTATAAGAGTGCTAGGTGAGGCACGCCATTGGCATGCCATTGATACCAATGGCAAACCAATAACACGTTATACCATACCGTCTAATGTGCCATTCGTGTGTTATTCGACACTTCCGCCATTTCAATGGCTGACGCCATTCGTTATATACAAAGATTTAAATTCATTTTACGACAAAAGTGTTTGTTTTTAAATAAAATAAAATGAAAAAAATGGGACCCAATAACATGTTATTAGTGTGTTATGAAGGAGGGTGTTTTAGTTATTGGTGTGTTATTGGGAGGGGTATGATGTGGCGCTGATGTGGCATACCAATAACGTGTTAAAGGTTTTCACCTCACCTAGCACCTCTAAGAATAGTCCAAAAATAAATGGTGTAGTCTGTTGGTCTCATTTATATATCATCGAAAAATACAAGGGATTCCAAACACTCGGTTTCATATAAAAACATAATGGACGATACACCCCGAAACACAGTAGCTCAAAAATCACTATGGAAGGAAAATCCACATTTCGATAATTGACTTCACTTTCACTTTCCCCCAAGGTAATAATCGATGTTAAGCTCTCCAATTTATTATTTGCTTTCAATTTTTTATTTATTTTTGCCTAGGTCCTTTTGTATTTAATTTGTTTAATAGTGTCATATGTAGTTATTTATGTAATTGTTTAAACAAAATTTCAAGTTATATTATTTTGATGGTTTATTTTGTTATGAACCCTAACCTATTTGATTGTAAAAACAATTATATAATTGGGTATTTTTAAGGTTTTGGAAAGTGTTCTATAATTTTCCATTTTCATTTTCTAGAAAATGAAATGGGGTTTTTGTTGCGGCTAATATACAAATATGTTACTAAAGCTTCCAAAAAAGTTGCCTAAGTTACTGAACTTATAGGAAGCATTTTTTAGTGTCGATAGAAGTGACTTAATCGTATATTTTTTTTGGATATGTTAAGTAACATGAATGTCGTATTTTTACAAGTTCACTGTTGTTTATGAATATTTTTTATAAGTTCAATGACTTGACCTCAAATGTCATGTTTTAAAAGTTTAGTAACCTAAGTGAACAAAATGAAAGTTCAGCAACTTAGGCGAACTTTTTTGGAAACATTTTTTGTTTCAAGAGAAGTTTTGAGAACTTTTTTAGACAAAATCGTGCCCTCTACCCTTGGCTGAGGGTGCAACTGTCTACATCCGTACATCGTACCTCCCTCGTATCCTGCACACCAGTGTGACTAGATAGTATTGTTGGTGGTGTTGTGCATTCTGTATTTAAGGACAGTGAAAAGTGGAAGGGAAAGTGTTGAAAAGTTTAAAGCATATTTTTCTAAACGTTAGTAATAAATTTGAAAAGTGGGTTTTCTGTAACAATTTTCTACAAAGAACTCGATTTGAGCATGTTTTCCATTTTACTACTTATAGAAAAGTTTTCCAGAAAAGTGGATCATTTTTCTACAACTAAACGCACGATAAGTGGTGGAAATTAGTTAGGCTTCAAGAATTAGAATAGGGGAATTAGGACAAAATATAACTGAGCTGTTTTGTTTATCAGTTATTATCAATGTCATTTTTTCTGCAAGAAAGCTGTTTTTTTTTTTTTTTTTTTTTAAACTTTATATGAGTACCTTATAAGGGGAGTGCATGAAGACAGTTCATGTGCGCATTATGTGTATAAGTGTATTCCATTTCCCGTGTAAAAATCAGTGCAACTCTTAATCATGTTACTGCATTATTGTACAAGTACTTCACATATTATTGTTATAAGGTGTATAAACAATGATATTCAAGTACCTCTTATGTATGTTTTTTTATGTGTTTGTATATCTTTATGTGGTTGTGTTTTGCTTTTTCTTTCTCCCCAGTTTTCAAATCATACCAATGTAAGATTAACTAATATTTAGTTCATCAAATAATTACTGAAAATCCAGGTGCTTTGAATAGCAAACAACAAAGGAAATCATAAAACATTGGTTGAAGGGTTGCAGACTAGACGATAGGAGGCGATGGATTTGGTACCTGAAGGAGAAAGAATCGTTGCAGAAGAAGAAGAAGATAGGATAAGCGAGTTGCCAGAGGATATTATTCATCGCATTCTCTCTTTTCTTGATATGAAATATGCTGTTCAGACTAGTGCAGTGTCTTGCAAATGGAAGCATATTTGGACTTCAATGCCTTATCTTAACCTAAATAGTCAGGTGTACCCTACGTTGCCTCATTTTGCCAAATTTGTGAAACAAGCACTATCTCACCGCAACAATCATACAAACTTGACTGCTGTTGATCTCAAATTCACTGGTTTAGCCACCCAGTTTGCTGTTGAAAGTATTGTAAACTATGCATACTCACATGATATCAGCCAAATGAATATTGTATGGTTCACGAAAAGATCGCATGAGTTCCCACAGTTTTTATTAAGTTCTCACACTCTGAAACATCTCACAGTTGCAGTTAAATATCCCTATTTTTCCTGTGTATATGGTACCCGTTTCTATCCAGAAAAAATATGGGATTTTCCAGCTTTAGAAACGTTGAATTTGAGTGGTGTGCCATTTGGTTGTTATGGTGAGAAGAATATTAACCTTTTTTCCAAATCTGTCAACTTAAAGGACCTCACATTAGATAGGTGCTCCATGAAAGGCTTCGGGATAGTCACCATTTGTTGTCCACAACTTTCTAATCTTACAATTACAAAATTTTGCTCATATCCAGAGGTTTTCAAAGTGGTTGCTCCTCAACTTGAGAATCTGACAGCATCAATCAGCAACCGTTGTAAATGTGGTGACGTTAATTTTCTGCAGTTGTCTGTTGAGGCCTTCAATTCTCTAGAGAAAGTGAATCTCTGTGATTCAAATTACCATGTACATAAGGAGAGAGGTTTTCCACGACTACTCTATTTATTCCAGAATCTCAGCTTTGTCAAAGTTCTTACCCTTGACATGGACATCGTTGAGGTATGCACATGCCAATTGGCATGGTTCTTTCTAATCTTCCTAATTGTAATCTAAAATTCGGACACTCCATACTATTTGAGTATCAGGACAAAGTCAACATGTAGCCTTGAAACTCATCAAGTAAAGCATGGGATGCAATCTTCTTCTGATATATTCAATAAAATACGCAAATGTGTATTTAGGCTTGGGGTTTAGGATTTAGAGAGACCTGATTGTACAATTCAGTCGCCTTTACGATTCTAAGCATAGGCGTAGGAACTTGGAACTAGCACATTTATGTGGTTATGGGGTGTGGTTCTAGATTTATGCCCGAAACCTAGAAGTTCCCAATCTCACAATTGTGTCTGTTGACCTTATTATACCAGGCCAGTGTATTATGGATCACAATACTTAGCTACGGATCCAATTTTGTCGCACAATTATTCAAGGCACATTAGCTCTAGGAGTCTCATACCTGCTGCACCATCTTTAGTCTGTACTCTAATGAAAATGACACTATAACCATCTTTAGTCTGTACTCTAATGAAAATGACACTATTTATTAAGTCTCATGAAGAGAAAGGTATGCATCTATTCACATGCATCTTATTGTTGTACTGGGCTATGTATGTAAACCGTAGTTATAGTTTTTGTTTTGTTACATACTAGTACGATACTCTGCTATGCTGTTGGGTCAAAAATTTTGTAGTTAAGAGGGAAAGACAAATTATTTACATTATAATGTATTACAGTGTGTTCTGTTTTGTGTATTATGTGTCTAGACTCTCTCGTCAAACTTGGATCAACTCTCCCATGAACCTTGTCCATTCAATAACTTGAAGTGTTTGAAGATAAATCCCCCGCCACGGATGCGTACAGGCCCTATACCAACAATACCAAGTGAAGTCAGAGAATACTTGCTTGATAACTCTCCAAATGCTACTTGCAACTTAAATTCACCTCAGGTATTTACATGACTCTATGATCTATGTATTTGCCATCATATTCGTATTTGTCACTCCTTTGTAACATTTGGCATATTATTTAATCGTGAATCTTCACAATAGTCCACTGGCATTTATATGTATTTAGTCAAGGGTGTAAATAACTTTTTCTAGTGTATTGGGTCACATGAGTAGTAGTTGATGCCTATTGGTGACAATTTCGACTCATCTATTTATTAAGTGTAAAAGAAATGGACCCCCAGCATATTTTGACATCACTAAAATTACCCATTTGACCCAAATCCATTTTAAACAGCCCACAAATCTGCCCATTTTGCTTTTTGCTGGCATATTGGCTATGGGCGCAATTGTCATTTATACTGTATCATCCAAATCTAAGTGTGCGATTAAAGTAGAAGTCTACAACCGAAGTACATGTCATTGATATAAAGTACACTTTTATTATGGGTTTTCGGTTTCCGCGTGCATATGATAGTTTTGGATCATAGTGTCTTATATCCAGTTAATTTAAATACATTACATTTATAAACTAGTTGCATGATTCTTTATCTCCACCATTTCACAATTTTTATATTTAAATGGCCCTCTTTTTCTAAATTGAGTTGAAACTACCTCAATTCTAAATGTTGTGTTGGTAGTAATCAATTTACTTTTATTAAAGCTGTCACGGAATAGGCCAAGGCAGAAGTTACATGATGACACAATGGCTAACAAGGTGGCCAAGTTGGAGGAGAAATTACAAAATCGAGATGAAGTAATTATAGAGCAGAAACAAAAAATACAAATGCTGGAGGCAGCAAAGTTGCAGCATGAGAACTTCATGTCATGTCTCATTAAGAGTAAAATGGCAGGATTGAAAGTGCAGGTTGAGAGGGGGAATCCAGACTATGAAGTCATCCGTTCAGTGGGACACAACATCAAATCAGTTATGGACATGATACCCGAGAGCTTAAGGGTAGATATCGGGGCACAGTTTTCTTCTCAGTATCAAGAGTTGAAGTGTCTCCTTCTTACCTGCATTGATACTAGCCAGTGGGCAAAGATTGAGAACGAGCTGGGGATTATAAGGGATTCTGAAGGGTCTTGCTGCTATAAAAGTTGCGTGCAGTCGGATGTTTCTGCTGCTGAACCTTCTCGAGCTCGAAGTCCGTCTTCAACTAATGTAAGATTTTCATTTACCTTGTAGACATGATATGCATCTATGATCTGACTTTTAAGACTAATTATGCACCTAAATTCGCGTTAGCAATCATCCAATATATGCGCTTGGTATAAAAGATAGTCTCACAGCCTAAAACTACACCCGTTTTGACCCATTATATCTCTGTCATTTGCATGCTTATTCACCCATAAATTTTAGTAATAGCTGCTAAACAAGTTGCGATAAGACCAAAAACACATCCCTAATTTTTTTTAGAGTCAATCATATTTTATTAAGGGCAAATCGCATAAAAGTGTACTCAACTTATACTCAATTTCAATTTAAGGTACTCTACTTTTTTTTTCTCAATTTAGTATACCCAACTTTTTTTTTGTTGCAATTGAAGACGATTAACAGGTTACTAGGTAACGAGCAGGTCACCTTCTTCTCCAACATGATTTTCCGGCGATCCACCACCACCACCACCTTCATTGATCACCACCACCACCAACAAATGTACAATAACGTAGTAAACGTGTCACATGCATAACTAAACTAGAATAATCATGTAATATATATAACTTTCACGTGCACAAACACATCAGTTTGGCCAACATGCTTGCTTTTAGTAAATGTATATAAAACTATTAGTTCCCCCAAAAGAGTAGTTATATGTAAAGCTTATACCGTTACACTAACAAAGATGGAAACAATTGTCATACAAAACACGCAAAAGGGTTTAAATGGTGGCCCATTAATGAGTTGATCGACTTGATTCTCACGTGTAGCTAGGCTCTAGGATAGTTTTAGCGATAGAAGACTCAGGATGCAAAGTTGAAGATGAAATATATGGGAGGAATTAGTATTTCTGAATACTTAAAATAAATTTACTAGTGTTCCTGAAAGAAGAGCTGTAGGGGAGCGAGTTTAAAAAAAGTGCGAAAATAACATCAACTTGGACATGTTGCAACTAATGTTAGAAACTAGATAGCAATTATAGGAAGTGATCTGAATGTTCGGATTATGGAAGTACTATGTTGCAACTAATGCTAACAGTAATATTCTATGTATGTTGTTAGTGGTGGTGGTGGATCGCCAACAAGTTTGCCGGGAAATTATGTTGGAGAAGAAGGTGACCTGCTCATTACCTAGTAACCTGTTAATCGTCTTTTATTGCAACCAAAAAAAAGTTGGGTATACTAAATTGAAAAAATAAAAGTAGAGTATCTTAAATTAAAATTGAGTATAAGTTGAGTACACTTTTATGCGATTTGCCCTTTTATTAATAATGGTTATATATGATTATGATACAATGAACCTTGGATATGTCTTTCTAACTTGTAAATGTTGTCAGATAGCCACATCCTCAAAAGTCGCCTTGTGAGGAAGCAACATGATCGTTTACCTTCAGGGAGCATTGACAAGAAATCTTTCACCATAATGTCATGCATATGTTGTCGGTACAATCTTTTTGCAAAACCCCCGCAGATGTTGATAGGTAGAAGTAATGTTAGTTTTGATTAGAATTTACCTTCGGGTTATCAAGGATTTTGTTTGATGTAGGTTTGGTTTGGTCGTCTTTTGTGTTCCTTTCACGGTTTGGTAACATCAGGCTTCTTTTTGTGGAGCATGAATGTCAAATCTGTAGCAATGATGTGATATTGGCTTGGATGTTTACTAATTTTGTATCTGTTCTATGTTTACATTTATATTTTTTGAAAATCTACGTTCTTTATAGGTTTGAACAATTATAGTATGCTTTGACAACACATTTTCATCAAAATGTTATAATAATTAAGTATATGTGCCATAAATTTAGCATTTTATAAACGGGGCACGAGGCTAATTCCATTTCCATTTCTTAGCGACGTACTTTTCAAATTGTTGTATTATTTGACATTAACCTTGAAAAATAACACAATTTTGTGTGAAATTTCAAATTTAGTGTATGCTTTATCTCAAATATATTGACTAGTCAACTTACTTAAGTTTATTACTCCTTCCGTCCCATATTAAGTGTCCACAATGGAATCTTTGGATGTCCCATATTAAGTGTCCATATTCTATTTCAACCAATAAGATGAGACTTTAGTGGGTAAAAATGATATTTGATTGGTGGATAGTATAGTTAGTGGAATTTTCTAAAACTTTGTGCATGATGTAAGCGGACACTTAATATGGGACGGAGAGAGTACTTGAGTGGTGCGAATAAGGCGTGAAGGACGCGCTATTTGAGCCCAAGTTTGTCGTTTAAATGGCCGACATCGTTTTCTTTATTTCTTTTTTGTGTTATTGTATTGTTGGGTATATTTATGTATAAGTGAGATATATTTGGATGGTGTTTGTTTTATTAACATAGTGATGTTAGGGTGCGTTTGGTATGCTGTTATAAATTACAATAGGTATGAGTTTGATAGTAGTGGTGGGCCCCTTGGGTCTGAAAGATTCATATCTTGCATTTTTTATGTATATGAAGTATGAAACATATCCATCATTTATTCCCATATTTGAAAGATTTACATCTTAAACAAACACATGATTGAAATGAAAATTTATTGCGTGATTCTCATTCCGGGATGCCAAACGCATCCTTAGTTGATGGGAGAAGCTAATGTGATCATGAATTAGCGATGATAATCGCGATCACTATAACCACTAGGTTTAATCTACTTCATCATCTTCTCTAATAAACATTTTTAAATAATTTTCTCAAATAATAAATATTTTTTATAAAACGTAGCATTAAATTTGAGATAAGAAAAAGAAAATAATATTTAAAAATATATTATATATTAAAATATAAAATAAAAATTATTTATAATAATAGTAAAAGGGATAAAAATAAAAAGTAGATGATGAAAAAACTTTTCATCTCACAATTGTCATAAAATCTACATACCCCCATTAGATACACCTTTTTATATTTGAGTTATGAATCTAAACTCAAATTTTAAAAAAGCAACCAAACAACTTAATTTAACATTTTAATCTCAAACTTAATTTAACATTTTAACCAAATGTTTTCAAACTCGGGACGACCTGACCGGTTCAACCAGTCGGACAGGTGCCTGACCATAAAAATGGGTCAAAAACCCGAGTTAACCGGTTAGACCCGCCGGGTTTTGAGTGACCCAGGTCAATCCGAGTCTTGAAACCCGACGACCGGGTTTGGTTTTCTTCAAACTTTTTTATAAAAACCGGGTCGAACCGGTTGACCAGGTGATCGAACCGGTTGACCCAGCGGTTGAACCGGTTGACCCGTTAAAAAAATAAAGAGAAAATCGGATTGACTCGATGGTCGAACCGGTGCCCGACAATTCGACCGGGTCGATTGAAATACCCGGTTTTGGAAACATTGTTTTAAAAAACAATTACCGATACATACCATATACACTATCACTTTACTAAAACATACACAATATTTTCTCTTTCTCTAATCTGTCCAATTTGGTGCGCACGAATAGCATTTTGGGCACCAAATAATAAAGTATTGCTATATCAATTATTTTGGTGCTGAGGGAAAGAAAAGACATATTTTGGTGCGCAAGGTGAATGTTTGGGCACCATATCATTATTGCTACATCAATTACCCCAACCACTAAATATGGTGCTCATTTACCCCACTTTGATATGATCAACGCCTCATGGTCTTTTTACTTGTTATGCTCATTTATTTTACTTGCTATGTTCATGTTCTTTCTCACTTTGCTAAAAAAAACATCACTATCCACAAAATGAAAAATGAAGTGTACGAATCTGTAAAATAAAAGTGTACGAAGTGTACGAAGATTGGTGCGCTAGTTTTGGTGCGTGGGGTTGCGTTAATTGATTTGCGTTTGGTCCCCGGTTATTGAATGTATTTTGGTCCCCGGTTATTTTGTTCCACTTTAAAATTAAAATATGGCTCAAGATGAAGAACATTTACCGGTTAGTGATTTTGTTTTGTTAATTCTTGATATTATTATTGTAACACGTTTTAGGACTGTGGAGGAAGCAATTCTTTTATATGATATATGTACAAGTTTTATGACTCTTATTTGGTAGCAAGTTTTTTTTTTTTTTTTTTTTGACTCTTTTGGTGTTTTAAATTATATTGCTTCAAATAATTCGTGTGGCAAAAGTTCAATACTTTGCAATATTTTTTGTAATGTTTATTTTTTAAGAACATAAAGACTAATATTAATTTATTTGCAATAGACTTACAACACATTGAGGGGATCAATGATTTTTCATTTATAGAAAAATGAAATAAACAGTGTTACATTTATTTTGAATTTTAAAAGATAGAGTGTGTCATATCCCCGTTGGTCAATAAATTAATTCTGGTGCTTTGTTGAGTATTTGGTGCGCAATGGAGGTGTTTTGGGCACCAAAAGTTACGTGTCAAATTCCGGTTGGTCAATAAATTAATTATGGTGCTTTTTTTTAATAGTTGGTGCTTTGTTTAATTTTTGGTGCGCAAGAGAGGTGTTTTGGGCACCAAAAATATAAGTGGCACATTCTCATTGGTTCAAAAATAATTCTGGTGCTTTGTTAAAGATATGGTGCGCAAAGTTTGATGCTTGGGCATAAAAAATGACCAAATATGTTTATACGGTCTAAATACATCCTTTTATGAAAATATTATAGCAAATACGACTATTTATCAAAATTGGCCTTCTTTTAATCCCAAAACTTACTCAAAAAAGTCACGCAACACTGCCAAATGGTCTTATAAATATCTATACACGACAAATAAAATAGAAAACGACAGTTTCTACCACGTTAGTTGTTGAAATATCTATCCACTTGTTTAAAGTTTAAACAAATGACCACTAAATCAATACCATCATCATGTCTTCCAAACTTTTGCCTATAAATATTCTCCCCATTCACAACAACCGCATTTTGTCTCATTATGCCTCCACTTGTCACGTATCATTGCCATTTTCCGGTACTAGGAAGTTGGTTGGAAAAAACACTATCACAGCCATGGCTCAACAACCACAAAGAAGAGCAATGAAGTTTAACCAAGTTGGTGATTCTGACCTTACTGTCAGTGAAATTACTTATGGCACTGTAAGTTTCTTAATTTATTAAAAAGTTAAATTGTTTTGTAAATTGTATGTATATGATCATACTCATTTTGCTAATCTTGAGTGGTCTGTATATTTATGTTTGTATTTGTTGTAACGTAAAAGGCCTTGTGGTTAGCTGAACCAATATGTGGTATATAGAGTGTGAGATAGTTACTTGACTTTAAAAAAATAAAAATAAAAAATAAATTGTGGTAGTATACTAAACAAGTATGTTTTATGTAGGATTAATTTTGGACACTTTTTTTGGGTGATGGACTGATGGTTGGTATTTGATTAACATTAAGAGGATGTTTTGTGTTGATTACATATGTATAAGTGCTTATGACAAAGCATTAAAGATTTAAAGTGTACAAACACCCCTTAAGCTAAAGAAATCGTCAAAGTGACCCTAAATCCCGAGAAAAGTAAGTAGTGGATTCCTTCATTTCTGCGGATTTCCATTTGACAACATTTTCAGGGATTTGACCAAAAAAGTCTGACAAAAGAATCGGAATTTTCTGTAAGAAGATTAGAACAAACATTCTTTATACATGGAAAATACCCAACCATATCTCATTTCTGTAAGTCGTGCATTCCTTCATTTCTGCGGATTTCCATTTGACAACATTTTCAGGGATTTGACCAAAAAAGTTTGACAAAAGAATTGGAATTTTCAGGAATTTTCTGTAAGTCGTGCATTCCTTCATTTCTGCGGATTTCCATTTGACAACATTTTCAGGGATTTGACCAAAAAAGTTTGACAAAAGAATTGGAATTTTCTGTAAGAAGATTAGAACAAACATTCTTTATACATGGTAAAAATACCCAACCATATCTCATTCCGCCTTAAAGGGATGCATATGTTAGGCGTTACTGTCGGAAAATAGTTTGATGGGTAAAGTGACGTATTTTTTTTATCCAATGAGATTCGCTCTACATATCATGTTGTGTGTTCCCTGCTTGCGCTTATTATTTTCTTATTGATGTACATACTTGCAAGAATTTGATGGAAATCAAGGAAACTCGTAAAAACCTATTCATCACCTGGTTGATTTGAAAATTATTATTGTCCAACAATGTGAACATGATGAGCAAAATGAATGCTGATAAATCTGCATTTTGTGAAATTCTTTTTTACTTAAAATAGGGAGCATACATGCATTAGTATTGCTACAGCCTGCAGCTGCATATTTCCAATTAGAGAATAGCCAAGATACTTGTGTTTCTTTATTTGAGCTTATTAGTTCTTCCTCTGGTTTAATTTGTGATAATAGTTTTATTACTTGAGCTAATGAACTGTTAACTGGTTTCTCAAATGCTTTAAAACAGTGGATTCATGCAAGTATTCAGCCTCTGTATATTGGTATATGTTCTTTTTATAAAGCAGATTAGTGAAGCATCTGTTGATTGCTATTTCGTGTTACATTCCAGATGACATTTGGACAACAGAACACAGAGAAGGAGGCTCATGAAATACTTTCATATGCGCTCGAAAATGGCATTAATACTTTAGACACCTCAGAAGTAGTAAGTTATAATTATTCCCACTACTGCACATTTTCTTTCTTTTGTTACTGTACGCTTATCCAAATAAATCATACGGAGTATAATGCCAACCAATGTATATTTACAACGACATGTATACATATACATCGATGAAGATCGACTATGACTTGCCTTCTTAAGTGATCAGTTACTAATCTGAAAATTAACCACTTATTTTTTTCATTTTTCCAAGTATCCCATTCCAATGAAGAAAGAGACACAAGGATTGACTGATAAATATATCGGAAACTGGCTTAAATCTCAATCTCGTCACCAGGTACTTGTCTCTCCTTTCTATCCTGTCACGGGCACTTTATACCATTATTACTAAAATTTGAGCTTAAATCATTGATCAGAAATTCAATCTGGATATTTAGGTAATGGGAGGTATCAAAATGTTTGCAACTTAACATTGATACCAAATTTTGAGCTTAGTATGTGTATCTGCAAATACTTAGCATTGTGCTTGTCTTTTATTTCATAGAGTAAATTTTATGCGTTTCCTTATATCTGTGAACCATTATGATCCATTAATGTGTAATTTTTACAACAATTATTGCGCTTGAACAATGGAACCGTATTACAGTAACTAGCCATGTTGTTAATTTCCAATTTGGGCCATTGGTACCTTGCAGATTATATTAGCTACTAAAGTGTCTGGCTATTCAGAGAGGTCAAGTTACATACGAGACAATGCAGAGGTTGTGAGGGTTGATGCTGCCAACATTAAAGAAAGTGTAGAGAAAAGCCTCAAACGTCTTAATACTGATTATATCGATTTATTACAAATTCATTGGCGAGTTCTATTTTCCCACTTTAGCATGGATCCTTATTTTTAAAAAACATATATTGCAAGAAGCTTATTTCTTCTGATTTCCCTCCAGGCCAGATCGCTATGTGGCTTTATTTGGCGAGTTCTTTTATGATCCTTCAAAATGGAGACAAAGTGTGCCATTTCTTGAACAGCTCAGAGCCTTTGATGAACTTATTCACGAAGGGAAGGTAACGTTCCGTTTATCTCATTTCTATTTTACTAGAACTTCATATCTGCATTATTAGTATAAAGTAACTAAGTTTTACAAAGTTGATAAATGTTTAGACTAATAAGATGCTATCTATGAAATCTTGATGCAACTTTTTTTGTATCTGTAGGTACGCTACATTGGTGTATCAAATGAAACTTCATATGGAGTCATGGAATTCATTCATGCTGCAAAAACCGAAGGACTTCCAAAGATTGTCAGCATTCAAAACAGTTATAGTTTGCTAGTAAGATGCAAGTTTGAAGGTAAGGTCTTTATCATTCCATCTTCTACCAGTTGAAGGTTTAATGTATACTTTGTGATCTTTTGATCTTATAACTTTTAATTCCATTGACTGATATCTTTATAGGGGGTGTTTTTATTCAAACTTTAATGATAGATAGATGTTGGTGGAAATTCCAAATAAGTACTTCTGTTTAGCGATGCATACATCGAATATTGAATGCTACCAGCTGTGTAGATAGTCATAAGTCAGACATTTAAATAAGTTTAGGAGCACCCAAATTAGCGGCTGAATTAACGAGATTGTTAAAGTAGGTATGTGTAGGAATAAATTTAAAACGGGGTAAAATGGTAAATTTTCTGTTATCGTCATTCTTCATCTTCATTGCTGATCTTGTTGAAATGCATTACCCAACATTGATGTTTTTCTTTCGGTTCTTGTAGTTGATCTAGTTGAAGTATGCCACCCAAATAATGGCAATATTGGTTTACTTTGTTATTCTCCACTGGCTGGTGGATCGTTAAGTGGAAAGTATTTGGATTTAGAGTCTGAAGCAGCTAAAAGGGGCCGGCTTCAGTTATTCCCAGGATACATGGAAAGATACAATAAATCCATCGCCAGGGTATATCATCACCTTAACTTATATCATTCACATTCTTTACTATTATTTAACGAGTTAACCCCAATTGGAATAACTCTTTCTTGGGGAGTATAATGAAAATAGCAACATTATTCAGTGAAACTTTTTCTTATCTTTTTCTCTTTATTTAATGTAATTTTATTAATAGTCGCTTGTTTTTGTATGACCGCGTGTGTCTCTCATGTGCCAGGAAGCAACGGCACAATACATTGAGGTGGCTAAGAAACATGGACTAAGTCCTGTTGAACTAGCACTTGGGTTTTTGAGAGACCGTCCATTCATGACAAGCACAATCATCGGAGCAACATCCGTGGAACAACTAAAAGAGGACATAGATGCTTTCTTGACTACAGAAAGACCCTTATCACCTGATGTGATGGCAGATATTGAAACTATCTTCAAGAGATACAAAGATCCAACAATTCTTTAGAAGTTCAGGTCTTTTCTGTCGTACCTTGTTTGATTAACTGGTGAGGTGTACTGTATGTTTATAATTCTTCGGCAAGAGTTGGCTGGGTTAGCCAACTCTCATCATGTTGGTCTGGTGTTTCATGTTTGTTTGTCATGAGTTGATTTTTATTTTCAGTAAAAGTGTAAAACAAACCGCGTATTTTTCCTGATTTAAACGATCTTGTGGCCAAGATATGTTGTGTCGTCATATGCACAATTTATTGATCAAATGGTATCCCTTCTTGTGTGAGAAGCTCTCCAACCAAATGGTTGTGGGTTCAAGTCTTGTTTAGGACATGTGAGATAGTCTGTGACGTATTGCAAGATAGTTGTCGTTCCAAAAAAAATAAAAATAAAATAATAAGCCTAACAATGAACTAAAACATGTGTACGCCGCAATGTGTCAAAAGATGAACAAAATAAGCATGTTTAGGTTGTTTTTTTAGCTCTATTTATCATTAAATGATTGATCAAGTTTTAGTTTTGTAAGTTACACACCATTAGGTCCTAATGTTACCTCAATGCAAAAAGACTTTTGTTTTCTTTTTATAAATCTAAGTTTACATTAATTGCATGTGATATTTTTCTTCTAAGGGATATGCTCTTTACTTAACCGGATATGCTCTTCCTTATTTTGTTATTGGTGTTATGCTAGACATTTTAAAATTGAATAAAGAAAAGGGTAAATTCTGTTGTATAACAACTTTTCATGCTGTTTAGTGTGATATTTGATCAATAAGAACTTAGGGCATGTTTGGTACAATGGAAAGGAAATCAAAGAAGAGAAACAAGGATACTTTCTCATGATTGTTAGTGTAATCCTTTCTCTTTTTTCAAAACTATTCTTTTTCCATGCATTTCGTTCTCCGTTGCATTTCTATTCTTAACGATTCAGTCATATCAAACGTCCCTTAAGGATGATATGCCACTATAGTGCGTGATAGTGGACACACTTGCGTTAGAGATTATACATATTCATACTTTTTGAGTATCATCCCGTAATGTAAAAATGAATTTATGTTAAATTTTTCTTTTTAATTTAACACAAAATGCATACTTTGCATAACTTTTGCCGCTTCGAGAAAAGAACATGGATCTTTCGTCAAATTTTTACATGATCTAATGGTACGAGTTAAATGAAAGGCTTAAAACATTTTTTTTTAGAAAGGCCAATATATTGCAAAGAAACAACCAACATACTAAAAGCAAAAGAACTTGGAGCCCACTACTCTAACAAGCAATTAAACAAACATGGGACCCCAACCAAAGGCAGAAGAAAAAATAAACTACAACAAATAGAACCAAAGAAAAATAAACAGATCCAACCGCCCCTAACAAACACAACTAGACACTAGGAAAAGCCAAACAAAAAACACCACTTCAATTCAAAAAGGGGAAATAGCAGAAGGCGCCAAACCACCAGTAGGACAGAAACTCGACAAAAGTGAAGTAGAATCAACATTCACCAACCACTGAGCTAACCCAAATAGAACTAAACACCAGGAGCTGAAATAGATCCAACATTCACCAACCACAGCAGACCAGCAGTAAGTAAGCACCAGAAATATAAGAACCATGTCCACTGAGTTGAAAACCAAACCAAAAAATGCCGACTCAATACTTGAAGCCATTATTGAAGACGACATTTTAAAGGATCAAACAACCACTGCGGCCAATTCAACCCATTTTTCTTTTTCGATCTTCTCACAATCCATTCGTAGCTCTTTAGTTGAATGTCTTGTACAACTTTATTAACACTAGCAACTTTTCCTTTAAAGACTCGGTTATTTCTCTCTTTCCACACAAAATACCCGGATGCCCATATAACCACTTGCCACATGCTAGATGAATGGAAAGAAATGTCAACGTTACCATTATGAACGAATAATTCACCAATGAAAAAGGCATTGACACCCCCAAACTTCCACCACCTAAATATTTTATCCCACATGTTCATAGCAAACTCACACGTCACCAAGCAATGAGAACACGATTCGACCACACTGTCACAACTTGGGCAAAGAAGCGAGTCCAAATCAATACCTCTCTTATCAAGTTCCTCTCGTACTGGGAGTCTACCCTTTAACATCCTCCAAATGAAAACATTAACCTTTTTTGGGACCAACTTATTCCATATAGTTTCTTGGCCACCATTCTCCACGCGAAGAATCTTTCCCTCTACCATCTTTGATGCCTCTTTAACTTTGAAAATCCCGCCATCGTGAAGCTTCCAACGCCAATGATCCCTACAATCATGAGACAAAACAACATGTTGCAAAATATCTAAAAGATCTTCTAACTCCCTGCTCACTCTCCCTCTAATACTTCTTAACCAATCCCATTCCCACCTCCACATGTTGTTCTCCCACTCCCCTTTATCCACCACCCTACCCTCCTTCATCCTATCTAAATGATATAATATAGGAAATTTATCGCACAAACGAAAATCACCAACCCATCTATCCAACCAAAACCCTACATTTCTACCATTCCCCACCACACCTTCAAAAGACGATGCAAACTCTATGCCTAGCCCATCCATTTCTTCATGATAACGCTACACGCGTCGTTCGGGGTCAAAGGAACTTCCTTTTCGTCGAGCAACTTTTTCAACACCCTAGGCAGTGAACCTAATCGTTGTAGTGTAGTATTAGGGTAAGCCACGGGAATTGATATCGTTCTCTAGGGGAATAGGAATGCTAGTAAGAAGTTACTACGCTGAGGTTGGGGTTGAGGAAGATTATTTTTTATCTTTTTTATATTTTTTTAGGAAATGGAAAGGTACGAATCTCGGGGTTTGGATTTGGGGGTTGGTATTTCTACCGATTACTTCTACTTATCTAATTATCTAAACTAAGGTGAGTGTAGTCTATGTCTATTGTTGTGTGCTCGTATGATAGTTAAAGATGTGTTTACCTAGATGCTACTACTCCCTAGTTATCTCCTATTGATGGTTGAATTGTCACATCCTTATTCTTAACGCGTTGTGTTTTCTAAGGTCGTAAGGTGTGCATTCCCTAACTCTTTGAAGTCACCTTTAAGTGTAGTAAACGAAATCCACTAAGTCATTCATAAACTAACTTTGAGGTTATCTTTGGGTTTAGTAAACGAAATCCACTAAGTCATTCATAAACTATCAAAGATTTATCAAGTATTAAACACAACGATAGCCTAGTCGCACTCCTAAGCCAATTACAATTAAGATAAGAGACAACCTAACAATAATTAACAACTAGGTTTCATATATCTAAGCAAACACACAAGTAATTTAGCCGGACATGGTAAACATGCAAGCATACACACAATCAATCAAACATAGGATAGACATAATGATAAATTGAATATATGGATTAAGATAAAATCAACAAACCATTACAAGATGTTTATGGAGTGATTGAAACCTTCAAAGTTGCTGGAAAAACATCTATCTAATCCCTGGAATCGGAGTTAGGGTTTAGAGCCTACAAAAAGTGAAGTTATAATGTTATATTTATAGGCAGATTTTCTGTCGGTAAAGGATGACAGCGTCACACCTAAAGAGTGACGGTGTCACAATATTTTTCACCAAACTGTAGATTTTCTCGTTCTGGTCGCGTGGGATTTTGAATCACCTGAATCCGAGTTCGTATTCAAAAGTTATGGCCAAAACAGTATCAGCTACTTCGCGCGCATGTTGCAGCTTGTGACGGCGTCACCTTATGGTTGTGACGCCGTCGGCTTCATCTTCTGACGCCGTCTGGATCAAATCTAGGGCGTCTGAGTTGCGACGCCCTACTCTTTTAAAACCTGTTGCCGTCACTTGTTAATAAGTAATTTGGCTACTGAGTCGTCACAATAACTCTCCTGACGACGTCACACTTAGAACCTGACGCCGTCGCCTTCAGTTTCAGCAGCCTGAATGTCTCGATTCTTGACTTTGGCCATTTTCTTCGTATATTCGCGCCTTTTCGTCCGAATAAGTGTCATTCCAGCAATTTGCCTTCAAGAGACCTAAAAAGTGAAAAGGAATGATATTAAGTAATAACGGATACAAAAGTGATCAAATAAGGGCTTAAATGACCCCTCAAAAAGGTATATTTTAAAACCTTATCAAATATCCCTACACTTGGTATTTGCTTGTCCTCAAGCAAATGTGTTTTTAGCCAATTAATTTATAAGTTAAGGGTTATGAAGCATTAGTTTAGAACGATTCACAACACATATAAGCCCCGCAAAAGTCATAACAAGCACGAAAATTACATACTAGCACCTCACATGGGGTGTTTGGATACTCACATCTCTCGGGTGTATATGAAATATAACAAGTTGGAAATGGAAGATAAACACTCATTAACCGGTCCTAGTATATAGATTACCATAGGCTTGAGACTAGATCAAACCTCCATCGCTTTGGCGTAAGCACCTAGGAAAGACTATCCAAGAGGTCTTTGTTGGAATCACTCCTAAACCTAAATCAAGTGTTAGTGATTCATATGTAATAGTTAGCTTAATTATGGCCTTTATGTTTGTTATTAGCCTTAAGCTTATGTATAAGGCCCATGAGCTTAGGCCCAAGCCCATAGGAGAAAGGAAGGGACTAGGAGTGTTGCCCTAGCTTCCCTCCTATAAATACTATGTAATAACCCTCACTTGAGGGTTGGTTGTTCAATTTATCTCTTTCACTATAGCTACGCCTAACCTTTCTTTAGTTTTATACGCATAGTGTTTGTGTGAGTTGTTCATCCGCCTCTATCTCTTCTCTATTTCTTTCATTGATCCTTGTGTTGTAAAACTAGTGACCTTACAGTGGTATCAATCGCCTACTAGTTGGGTGAACGTATTGTTTCTTGAAGTGGGTTTTGGTCCTACGCGTAGAACATACGGTTCGTGGGTTGATACTTTGATTTGCTTAAAAACGCATTTTTTTCACTTTTTAATCCAAGATTCATGTACTTTCAACGTTTTAAGGTGTTAAAATAACTGTTTTTGGCAAAAAGTTTCAAACTTTACGCGTGGATCATCGTTTTTAAGCTAGTTTTTGTACGAGGGTTTCGTTCTACGCGTAACCATTTTAGACGCTTTGGTTCATCAAGTTTCACACTTTTGTGTTATTTTGGTGATATTGAAGCTATTTCATCACAAAAATCTGGTTTAGAAACATCTTTGGGCAAAAGTCATCTTACGAGTAGAACTACGCGTATCAAAACCCTAATTCTACGCGTAACTTGCTCCTTGGTTTGATCTTCAGTTTCGTGGTTTACTCCGTGTTTTCTTGCATGGATAAGCCTGAAAATACGTCAACTTGGGATATCTTTTGCACTGTGATAGTGTAAAAGATCACTTGGGTAAAAACCCTAAAATTACGCATAAGCATAAAGCTTACGCGTAGAAAATCCTACGCATAAGATTTATCTTACGCCTAAGCTTAGTCTTACGCATAAGGTAATCCTACGCCTAAGTTTTCTACGCCTAACTTCTTGTTTTACGCATAACTTTAGTGTTTTCACCTTCCTTACGCGTAAGCTAAATCTACGCTTAACTCTTGCTGTTACGCGTAACTTTGGTGTTTTTACGCATAAGTGCTACTTGGTTTATTGTGATTTCTACGCCTAAGGATACTTCATCAATAACGTTTCATTCGACTACAAAGATCCATCAACACAAGTTATAAAAAAAAATTTGGTCAAAAATTCAAATTTTTGGGCCCAAATTCAAATTTTTCGGGGAGACTAAACGTTCAAAAAAAAATTGGCGGGAAAATTTGAGTAAAATTTAATTTTTCGGGGAGACTAAACGTTCAATTTTTACGCGAGATTCAAATTTTGGTTTAACTGTGAAAATTTTGGTCAAAAATTCAAATTTTTGGGCCCAAATTCAAATTTTTCGGGTAAAATTTGGCGTCAAAATTGGCATAACTCAAATTTTTCGTACAACCTTAGAATTGAATTTTATAGTGAATTTCAAATTGAGAGACAAAAATTTTCAAAATTATTTTTGGAGGGAAATTGGAATTCACTATATCGACCTTCTGTGTGCTATATCGACTTTGCACCTTTTCTTCTCTTTGATTCTTCTGCAGGGGAGTGAAATGGATTTTGGACATGAAGATCCATTTGTGGCATTGGAAGAAGGATTCATGGCTCTGGCTCTGGCATTGAAGCGTCAGACATCATCAAATTCCCGATATCCCGCAGTCGTGCAAGGTGAAAGAGTTGATATACATGAAAGGAATGCTCAAATGGACGTTGAGAATGTTGTGATTACTGCAACTGTCGGTAATGCGGACAATGAGGTTGTAGCATTGGAAAAGCAGGATGACAGTAGCAGATCTGGAGAAGATATCATACTTAACTACGACACCGAGCCCAACTGTGACGAAGAACAAATGGTTGAGGAAGATATCTTACCCACCTATGACACTGACACAGAACAGATGGTCGAGTTACAATCTACTGTTGATCACATTATGACTGCAAATGCGACACAACATACTGAGCAACCTGAATTTAGTAATGAAGGAGAGGTTGACTAGTGTGTTGCACAATGTCCAGACAACTATCTCATGTCTGAGCCCTTACTTGTTAACAATTCAACTGAAACGTCAAATCAAACTCTTGAATCTGAAAACATTCTTCTCAAAAAGACCATTGCTCAGTTTCATAAAGATTTTTCAAAACTAGAGGCACATTGCATCTCTCTTGAACTTAAACTACAAAACAAATCTTTTTCTTTAGAACACAATGGTCAGTCTTCAAATGAACAAAGTAATCGTGTGGATACATTAGTAAAAAAAATGAGCATTTAAAGGCTCAAATTCAAGCAAAGGGGCTTGCACATGTTGCTTTACAAAACAAACTGAGAAGATTAACTGACAAGAGTGTGGATACTAATTTTGCTAAACCAACAATCTTGGGGAAATCGTCTCTACAACCTTTCAGAAGACAATCTGTAGTTAGACAACCAACTGCATTTAAATCTGAACGTTCAAAATCTTCAAAACCACGGTTTCCCTCCCAAGTTGTTGAGAATAATCATTTGATAAAACCAGTCACTCCACATTCCTGGCCTAAGAATAATGCTTTTGTTTCTGTTAAACATGTTTCTGTTATACCTGTTTCTGTTAAACCTCAACATGTGGCTGCTCCTGGAAAATCTAGGATTAGTTCGAACACTGTGTCTAAACCGAGCATTAAAATTAAAAATTTATATGATTCAAATGACGCATACAAGAACTATGATCTAGAAAAGGCTAGGAAAAGGGCACTTCTTCAAAAGGATGGAATCTTAGGTTCACGACCTAGTGTATCACCTTCGATTGTATTACTGAACACTACCTATAGTAGCAAACCAAAACCTAAGTTAACTCAACAAACAGTTAGAAATAAACCCGTTGATCTAAATGTAAACTGTCAGAAACCTAATAGGTGGATCCACATAGGATGCAAACTCTTCCCAAAAGAAGTTTCAACATCCCCTAGATCTAACCTTAGATGGATACCAACGGGTAGGATTTTTTTCAAAACTGTTAGTCTTAGGTGGATTCCTACAGGCAAGATACTAAGTAGTTGCATCAAAACAAGTGGGATACCAACAACATCCATCCCTGAGGCAGGAAAGGAAATCATCAAAATAGCATGTTCAGGTGTCAAGAAGATAATTGACACTACATCTTTATGCTTCTAACATCTGGAACCCAGTTACACTTGGGGATCCATGTTTTTCTCTTCCTTGCTCCCCTTCTATTTTTCTATGCAGGTACAACAGCGATGGCTCCTACTGCAAAACAGCGTAGGACCCGTTTCTCACCGTCAAAAATATCATGATCCATCAGCTGTTCCTCAATTGTACTTAATCGTCATGAATTGGAAACATTGCGTGCTCCTCTGGTTAAAGATTCTGCCAAAAGTCGTGCTTCAGATGTATCGAATGTTTTCGCTGCACAACCGATAATACTCTAATTTCAGATACACCTGAATCTACAACAACAACCGAATCTTCTATAACAGAAGATCAAACTGTTTCCAACAACAATGACACAGCTGATGATCAACATAATGAACTAGGATGTTTTATCAGCAGTTGATTCTCACGAGATATTTATGGGACTTCACACTTGTTCGATCAATTGGACATACATGGTTTCGCTGTCTCCTTATACATGGTTTCGTTGTCTTCAATTCATCATCAACATACGTGGTGTATGATTCTGAATCATTGAAAACATTGAGGGGGAGAGAGTGTGTAGGTGGTCATTGCTTCCTTGTTCTTCTACATGCTTCAAATCGAAAACCCAATGCCTTCTTGAATTTCTTTAATTAGAGGGAAGAAATAAGACGATATGTGGCTCAAACGTCTCACTTTGGTGTTATCGTCTTAATTTCACGGGTGATCTTGTGTGAAGTTACCCAAATATGATGTTATGATGCCTCACACACGGTCTTGGCATCGAGTTATTGCATATTCACAGGTGATTAGTATTCCGAAAGACCACAACATTCAGGGGAAAGTCGTTTCATTTCGTCTTTCGTGGTTTGTTTGGTGTGATGCGTCTACATATGTGAGAAGATCTTGTTGATTTCTGGCATGTTACCCTCGAACGGATCTTCCACAATTGGTCAGATTTTCTTTGTGTGGTTTACTGCTCATCTACAAATTCCACTGCATACTGAAACCTTCAAAAGTTAGAGGAAATGTAAACTTCATCAAAGTTTCAAATCTGCTAAAGACAGTTGTCAGTTTGGGGGGAAGCTGATTCTGAAACTTCTTCATGATGGCTTCTGAGTATAACAGCTTGGAACCCGGTCACAACCGCTTAAACTTCCCTCAAACCCCATCATCAGCTGCACAAAGCCCCCAACTCACTCGTCAACAAATGGAAAGGTTATTTGCTCCGCTGTTCAGTGACGATATTGATGAACGTGCTCCAGGTGTATCCGTTGTTTCCGCTGCTCAACCTGATACTACTCTTATGTTGAAGAAGCACCACCAGTTGACTCCACCACAACAGTTGAACAAAATGCTTCCAACAATGATGAACCGGCTGATGATGTTCTTAATGAAGTACCCCCACCTGCAGATTTTGATCCAAATGCGTTCTTTAACCCGTTTGCTAATGACACTGCTGCACCTGATGTCGCGAAATCATCAACAAACCATTTGAATCCTCATAATATGCACAATGTATACCAACATCAACCCTCTACCCATCGATGGACAAAAGACCATCCTCTGGCAAATATTATTGGCAACCAGAATCAACCAGTCGTTACGAGACAACGACTTCACACAGATGGTGAACATTGCATTTATGCACTCACTGTTTGCCAATCTGAGCCTAAACACATTAAAGACGCAATGACAAAAGACAACTGGATTGAATCCATGCAAGAAGAACTCAACCAATTCAAACGTCTTGAAGTATGGGAACTGGTTGAAAGACCAACAGGGGTCTACGTCATTGGTCTCAAATGGATTTGGAAAAACAAATTGGATGCTGAAGGGAACGTAATCCGAAACAAGTCACGTCTAGTTGCTAAGGGTTATCGTCAGGAAGAAGGAATAGACTTTGAAGAATCTTTTGCTCCGGTTGCTCGTCTTGAGGCTGTTCAGATATTTCTCGCGTTCGCGGCTCATATGAATATGACGGTCTTTCAGATGGATGTCAAAACTGCGTTTCTCAACGGACAACTGAAAGAAACAGTTTACGTCAGCCAACCAGAAGGATTCGTTGATCCCGAGTTCCTGAACCATGTCTACAAACTGAACAAAGCACTTTATGGTCTCAAACAAGCTCCTCGGGCATGGTACGATAAGCTATCATCTTTCCTCATTGCTAATAATTTCACCAAAGGTTCGGTCGACCCTACTCTTTTTATACAATATCACGGGGCACGTATCTTAATTGTTCAAATTTACGTGGATGACATCATTTTTGGGTCTACACATAAAAATTACTCAATCGCTTTTGCAAAACTAATGAAGAAAAATTTTGAAATGTCCATGATGGGTGAACTTACGTTCTTTCTAGGACTGCAAGTTCATCAATCACCCCGTGGTATTTTCTTTAGTCAGTCCAAATATGCCCTTGAATTGTTAAACAAATTTGGAATGAAAACCTGTGACACTTATGCCACACCAATGACTCATACCAAGAAGCTAGACGCTGATTTACATGGGAAATTAGTAGACCCTACCAAATACCGAAGTATTATTGGGTCTCTCATTTATCTAACAACTAGCAGACCTGATATTGTCTTTGCCGTTTATCTATGCTCCCGTTATCAGTCGCGACTAACTGAAACCCACCTCTCTGAGGCTAAAAGAATCCTCCGATACATCAAGGGAACCATTAACTTGGGGATCTGGTATCCGAAGGATTCTGGTTTTGAACTAATCGCTTTTTCAGATGCTGATCACGCAGGATGTTTAGATTCACGAAAAAGTACTTCAGGAGCACTACAATTTCTTGGTGATAAACTGGTGTCCTGGCAATCGAAGAATCAGGATTGTACATCGCTGTCATCAACCGAAGCAGAATATGTAGCCATGTCGGCGTGTTGTGCTCAAGTCATCTGGATGAGAACACAACTCAAAGACTATGGTTACGTATTTGACAGAATCCCGATGTACTGCGACAATCGGAGTGCCATTGCGATCTCGTGCAACTCAGTTCAGCATTCGAAATCAAAGCACATCGATCTTCTCTATCATTTCATCAAGGACCATGTAGAACATGGTACAGTTGAATTATACTTTGTGGGTACAGAATACCAATTGGCAGATCTACTCACCAAAGCCTTGCCTCCCGCTAGGTTTAATGAGTTGGTCCACCGGATTGGTATGCGGTGTTTGACTCAAGAGGAACTGGATGAACTCTTAAAACAGTCTTAAAAACCAGTCAAACATCAAACTCTTTTTTGTAAATATTTTTTCTAAAACAAAATACAAAAATATAAAACCTGATAAAACAACAAAAATATTCTTCTATCTATTTTTCTTTCAACATGTCAAGTACATTTCTTCCGTCAACACTCTAATCTTTCAAAATTCAGTATTTTTTCCGATCAAGTGTTGAGGGGGAGAAAATTTAATACTTAACTGTTTTAAAATAACACTGTACTTGCATGTTATACTATCTCGGTTGTTTTCTTTAATATTGGTGGTCACATTTCTGGTTCTGACACTCCTCGGACTAAAATTTATAACCTTTCATTATTTCTTAAGTCGAGGGGGAGTGTCGTCAAAGTTATTTCCAAATATTCAAATGGAAGTTAAAAGGCTTTGGATGAAAATGGAAAAGGTGGAGGGACTGAAAGTGTCAAAAGATTAATGTTATTTTTAATAAAAACACCTCCACCTAACTTTCACTTCACATTTATTACTCATACCAAACTCATCCTACGCATAATATTCAAGCTTCAAATCCGTGTTTTTGATCATCATATTGTAAGTGTTTTCGTGATCTAAACGTAATTACAAGCAAGGGTTTTGTTTTTTATACAAATCCAACGGTTAAAACGTGAAATATGAGTGATTATGTGTTCTACGCATAAGCGTATGAACACACAATCATTAGTGTGTGTTTGTGGTTAAAATAAGTGTGTCAAAACGTTTCAATAACATCAATGATACTATGTTTATCCTCAAAATCCACCCAGAAACACGAATTGATTGTTTTTCAAAATTAGGGTTCATGAGTCGGTTTGGGTATTCTCAAATATGAATGTTTCTGGATAAAAAGGTTGTTGTGTGATGTTGTTAGTATAGTGAATTGATCATATCTGTGTTTAGAATTAACCCAGAAACACTAATTGCTTGATAATTAGATATTAGGGTTTATGTTCTTCACGTTTGGGTATTTTTGATTCATTGGTAGTTGGATGTTAAAACTTGGCCATAACACTCACATGACATCTAAGAACCACCAGATTAAGTCTGATGCTATTTCCTTGGTTAGATTTCTTAAGCGTAAATCTTAAAACTAGGGTTTAAGTCTACGCGTAAGTAATCTTACGCGTAAACTGTTAAATGAGTTTCATGCCATGATCTGTTTTATAATGAATGTTAATGTTAATATTGATGTTATGATGATGTTATTTCAGGCCTGCTACACGTAAAAATTCAGAATCAAGGTCATTAGCAATCTACGCATAAGGATCACCTTACGCGTAGAAGGTTATGCGTAAGAGAAATCTTACGCGTAGCGTTTACGCGTAAGGTTCTACAAAGGGACTACGCGTATCCTGTGAAGGATATGCGTAAACAGTGACCTCTACGCATAAGGTCTACTCTTACGAGTAAGCCTTACGCGTAAGGTTCAATATACGCCTACGCGTAAGCTTTACGCATAAGGTCCCCTTTTCCCACGCGTAATATTTCTTACGCGTAAGTAAGGATCCTACGCATAAGCTTGCGTTTACGCGTATACTTCTCCTGTTTACGCATAAGCTACAATTTCTACGCCTAAGCCTTGTGATAACGCTACACGCGTCGTTCGGGGTCAAGGAAACTTCCTTTTCTTCGAGCAAGTTTTATAACACCCTAGGCAGTGAACCTAATCGTTGTAGTGTAGTAATTAGGGTAAGCCACGGGTATTGATATCGTTCTCTAGGGGAATAGGAATGCTAGTAAGAAGTTACTACGCTAAGGTTAAGGTTGAGGAAGATTATTTTTGTATTTTTATATTTTATGAAATGGAAAAGTACGAATCTCGGGTATTGGATTTGGGGGGTTGGTATTTCTACCGATTACTCTACTATTATCTAATTATCTAAACTAAGGTTGTGGGAGTCTATGTCTAATTAATGTGTGCTCGTATGATAGTTTAAAGATGTGTTTACTTAAGTTGTACTACTCCTTAATTATCTCCTATTGATGGTTGAGTTGTCACGTCCTTATTCCTAGTTGCGTTGTGTGTCTAAGGTTGTAGGGTATGCGTTTCTCCCTAACTCTTTGAACTTACCAAAGGGTCTCGTCTACAAACCCACTAGGGATGATAAACTCTTACTCTAAGGCACTCTTTGGATGGTTTAGCTTACAACTACTCAGGTAATTATATTCTAAGGTTCACAAAGATGAATCAAGCATTAAGTACACAACGAATGACCTATCGCATTACTAGATCATTAATCAACTAAGATAAGAAACAACCAATCAATATTCAATAATTAAGTTTCATACTTCCTAAGCAAACACACAAATAAATTAGCCGGACATGGAAAACATGCAAGCATACACACAAATAATCAAAGACATAATTGAATTAATGAAGTAAATACTTATGTTGATGTAAGATAGGGTTTAAAACCCTAAAATACTGTACAAGACACCTTAGGTTCGGTTTTAGGTTTTTACTCCAAAAGACTCTCCTTAAAACTGAAAAATTCGGATTCTATATATAAGATTACATATGCGACGGCGTCACCTTATGTTTCGTGACGCCGTCGTGTCGCCGTCATTAGGGTTTCGTCTTGGCCACGTTAACCTTGCGACGGCGTCACCTTATGTCCGTGACGCCGTCCTCTTCAGCTTCTGACGTCGTCTGGATTGCATCTAGGCCGTCTGAGTAGCGACGGCCTACTCTTTTACAACTGGACGTCGTCACTTGAAAATACGAGTTTTGGGTTCTGAACCGTCACAACAATTTTCGGACGGCGTCGCAATTAGCACCTGACGCCGTCGCCTTCTATTTTCAGCAGCTGTGAGTGTCTCGATTTTGACTTTGGCCATTTTCTTCATATATTCGCGCCTTTTCGTCCAAATAAGTGCCATTCCAGCATTTTGCCTTCAAGAGACCTAAAAAGTGAAAAGGAACGATATTAAGCAATAACGGATACAAAAGTGATTAAATAAGGACTAAAACGACCCCTCAAAATGGTACTTTTTAAAACCTTATCACCTTGATCAAACCTTCGTTATGAATTGTTACGCGTGCAAACTTGTAAATAAATAAATCATAACGTCACGAAATCAATAATGTCACTAATAAGCTTAAACGTTTGATATGTTGTGAAAAATAAGTGATAACATAAACTTTAAAACTTAAAAGTTAACTAACTCACGAAACTTATCACAACATCATTGGACTATTGAACAAACAAGTGACTTTGGACTTGTAACAATCATTGACATTGCACATTCAATAATTAGACTATAAAACCATTTGTTGACTAACATTATGTCTTTCGATATGTTGGTTCTTTTGGCTAAATGTGTTTCAGATCACGACATGGAAGCTCAAATGAATGAGGATGCACCAAATGTTCTCACCATTGCTGATATCTTCCCGCATGGCTATCCAATGAAGATTGGAAAGAACAATCTCAGAGTTGACTTTGAAACTCTAACCTGCTCGGAATCTTCTTGTCTCATTGCAGTGGATATTCTGAAGAATCATCCCTATCAGAACATGCTCACCAACTCTGCCACTGTTCCGGAGTAGGGGTGTCGATGGTACTGGAACCGTCCCGAACCGGAACCGGAACCGAAAGATCCGAGAACTGAAAATAAGGAAAAAGTGGAACCAAGAACCGTCCCAAGTTTTTCGGTTCGGTTCCGGTACGGTACTCGGTTCCGGTACGGGAATTTTCGGTAATTCCCATGAGTACCGAAGTGTTAAAAAAAATATGTTTGGATGGATGTGAAATTATGGTACTCGGTTCGTAGAACTTCGAAAGAAGTTGACAACCTTAATAATATTCCACAACTTGACTTAAAAACAAACAAAAAAAATATCTCCGATATAGCAAACTCATTATCCACAAAAATAATTGCAAACTCATTGAGAATATTATATATCAATCATGGTGACTAGCTTACAATAACTTACATGGTGATAATATAGTCGCCATAATCGTTAATTGTTTCTCGGATTTTATCATTACATTTATTGAACAATAAATACCAACAGTTAACTACAACTTCTTGTTAGTTGTTACTGAGCAACATAAAATTGTTCAATATGCGGCTATGCGCATAATCGATATTCCAGTTTAGAAAAACTTGCTTTCATGTTGATAAATGATGTTTGAATATTTGAATGGAATCAATGGATTAAAGGTTAAGGTTTATGGGTTTTTAGGTTTATGTAGGATTTTTTCTATTTTCTTTAAAGGCCAAATACTTGCATGTACACAATGTCACAAACAAAGGCTATAAAATTACATATTTTCATAAAAGTCGGTTCTTTCGGGAAAGTACCGGAACCGGACGGTTCCGACCCGAACCGTCCCAAGAACCGAAAATTTGGAATTTTAGGAACCAAGAACCGTACCATGGTTCTAATATACGGTCCCATTCCCGGTCGGTACCGGTACGGTTCTTCGGTTCTTTTGGTTCCTCGGTTTTTTTGGACACCCCTATTCCAGAGATCTACATACAGCAATTCTGGAATACAATGCAGAGGGTCAAAGGTCAAAGTGCGGTAACGGTGACACTCAATCACAAACAAGTTACCATCACACATGTAGACTTAAGGGCTGTTCTCTTCATTCCTGACATCATACCAATCGAATTCTCTGCTGCACCTACTGAAGAGACTGTTTTGAAATTTTTGATCGATATTGGGTATGACGAAGCTTCAGGGGTTGTTAATAAGCATTCTCACGTGGATCTTAAAAACATTCCTCAGCCTTGGAGAACCCTCTATATCATCATCACAAAATCTATTTCTGGTCGTGATAGTGGCTATGAGCATCCCATGCTCGTGGAACTGCAAATCTTTTGGGCTCTAATCAACATGAAACACATCGAAATTGAAGCTCTGATATGGGATGACATGATGACATTCCTCAAAAAGCTTGGCTCAAAGATTCCTTATATCAGATATACTAAACTGTTGATCCAAAGAGCACTTGGATATAACCCTGATATCCCCAAGAGAATCAATGACCCCGACAATCTTGACGTGTTGTCCGAACCCACTCTAACAGTCAGATTTAAGGAGTCCACTACCAAGAAAGAAGGTGTTGTGTTGCCGGATCTCCTTCTCTTAGATGAACTCAAACAGCTATACTCTTATAAAAGATATATGGTAGCTGTGAAAGAGAACAAAGTTGGATTTATTGATGAAAAATCTTCTGGTACGCCTGCAAGAAAAACCAGAAGAGGAAGTGCAGGAAGTGCTATAAGCACTGAGAGTCAGAGGAAGTTCCCCAAGAGGAATCCTCCTCGTAAAAAGACTGTTCCTTCTAAGGAATATGTTCCTATTCCCATTCCAAAGCTTGAACCACAAAGAAAGCTAGTGGACGAAAGCTCTGAAGATACACAATCGGACGAAGAGGTCTTCTACTCTGAATCTGCAACCGAAGCACCTCCTTCAGTAGCAAAACCTCCCAGTCCACCAGCTATCCAAGGAAAAGGGAAGACTCCAGTACTTGTGCCTTATGAAGAGGAAAGCTCAGAAGAAGAGCCACTGGAAACTGATTACAGGAGGAAGTTCAAACTTGTTAGACTCCAACACGTTGCGGAGGAATTTGCAAAAGATCAAATGGGTGGCCCCGGAGGGTCAAGTTGTGAAGTTCAACCTACACCAGATCCTGATGCGGTTAATCAACCCGATAAGGGAACTGGTGCCACCACTCTTGAGCAACAACAAAAGCAACAGGAGGAGTCTATTAAGTATGACATTGAGGAACCAGATACTGAGAAGTCTGAGAAAGATAAAGCTAATGAAGAAGCTATGTCTGGAAATGATGAAGATGTTGATTATGAAAAGTTTCTTCTTGACAGTCCCGTACGGTCTAAGGAGAAAACGTCTGAACCTCCTAAGGACCCTGAATTTCCTCACATCTCATCTTCATCAGACTCATCTTCTCAGTCCTCACCACCACCATCAAAAAGAATAACAAGATCCACATCCAGATCAGTGAAGAAGCCAACTGCCTCTTGGATTTCTCAAGCTAAGACATAAATCGATAAAGCTGTCGAACAGATCAGAAAGAAGGATGTGCTCTACAAGAAAATGAATTTCTACGCTGATCAAATACAGTATCTTCATGACGAGAATGACGAGATGAAAGTTGAAAAGGAGTATGTTCAGAAGCTCATGAAAGATGATCTTCAAGGGAAAATGGACGAAATGATCAAAGGTTACACTCACAATTACCTTCTTGACTTTGTTCCTAAAGTTACAAAGGAGTTATTCACCAAACAAATCTATCCGAATCTACTTCATCTGGCCAAGCAGACTATGAAATCAACACCAATGCACGTGAACATCAATCCAGTTGATCCCATAATCTTCTCAGATGCTGAGTTAGTTGACCGGCTGGTAGCTCAAATGTCCAAACGATCTGCAACACTTGCCTCTCACGAAGGTAAATTGCTTGAAGCGTTGCTGGAATATCAACTCAAATCAGCATGCAGAGTAGAAGCTGAAAGACCGAAACATCCAAGAGACGATGATGACAAGGATAAGGATAAGGACAATGAGCCCAAACGCCCGAAGAAGTCTGGTGAATCATCTTCTATGCAACCTCCACCCCAACGGACTCCAGCTCAACAAAGGTCTCCTCCTCGCTCTTCTACTGAAAAACCTCAGGATTCTTCTGAATTACCACCCGAGACTCAGAAAACCGGTGATCATTTTGAGTATACGGGTGGTGACGAAGAGGAATTCCATGAGCCCCAACAACAACCCATCTCTCCTGACACAGCCAAGAAACCAAAATCCTCCTCTAAGCCAAAGAAGATGAAGAAGAAGGCGCCTATGAATGACGTCTTATCACGGCTAGACGAGGATGATACTGAATTTGAATGGTTCTCGAAGCTTGTTGATTCCACTCCTTACCCAGCTGAAGGTCAAGAGGTTCCAGAATGTAGTACATTGGAGCATGCGAAATTACTGCAAGAAAAATTCTGTGTGAAGAAGATGACGAAATCCAAGTTGAAGCGAATCAAGAATGAAGCATTTCAACTTCTCAAAGACAGCTCGGAAAGTGCTATTGAAGTTGAGTATCACCTCGATAATATAGCACGAGCCATGTCTAACAACATGGATTGGCTCAACCCAGAAGCAAACATCGACTTCACCAAACGGGACAACCCTCCATATTACACCGACTGGTCAAAACCTCTACCTACTATTGGCCAACCAGATCAGCCTAGGATTCCATTCTGATATTTCTTCAACAAAGACCTGGAATTTCTTTTACACGATGGCGATGGTTCAAGGAAATACGCTACATCTCTGACACTTCCATTCCCGGCAGCCATATACTCTAACTGCATAGCCATCTAGGAAAGAGCTAACCACATGTTCTCCAACAATGTGGCAGAGTATGACCGTGATGCACTGTATGGGATTCACCATTGGCCAGAACACCGAAGAATCTACTACAGAAGCTGCCAGGTTCAGAAGTCTCAACATGAAGTGTTCAGTACTAAGAGTATTGTTGCCATCAAACACGTTGATCTTTCGTCTAAATGGGACTACACTTTCCTCAAGAACATTGTGGTCAAAAGGCAAGACGAAAGGGATTATGCATTCTCTGAAGCGGACTTTGAGAATTTGTCTATCAACGACATTGAAGACATGTACCTTGCCAAAGTACAGGGTCGCATGAGACAATTTTCAACTGAAGTACAACGTGAATTCATCAAGTCCTTGCTTATCTTCATCAGAAGCATAGTCATCAAAGAACGTGTAGAAGATCTCCAGCTTGCAGTTGAATCATATCAGACCCGTTTCAACTTCACTCCACCTCAGCTAGATCTTCCCGACATTAACCAGCTTTCACAACACACACTCATCAGCCAACCATTCGGAGTGGTTTACATTAGTGAAACACATCGCAACTGCTTGATGGCGTGTAAAGATCTTCACAAGTTTGGGGATCACACATTGAAGAAGGTTAGGGACGGATTGGCTTATAGGTTAAAGGATATTCATGAAGGCATTGGGTCACAAAAGCGATGGAATTCCAAGGAAAGACGGGATGTGAGGAGGATCATCAGAAAGATTGATGAAAGGTTGTATCGACGGGACCAGTTCAGAACTCTGGAGAGCTTTGTAGGCGGCCGTCCCAGGATTGCTCTTGCCGGCTATCAACGCCCAGTTCGCATTCTTGGTAACATTGATGGACTTCCTGGTACCCCTTGAACTGCTTCTATTTCATAATATTTTGGACGTGTGATTAATTATGACAATGGCTTGTGCACACATAACAGTGTACAACCCGTAATTGTCAAGAAAGGACCCTGTGGTACGCTTCAGTGCCACAATCCTTATACAAGAAGCGAAAGCTTCTTAATTTTGAGTAAAACCTATCAAACCTTTCATTTTTCAAGGTTTTGCTCAAAAGAACAAGTACTTCCCCGTATGATTTTCAAAACCTCAACCGTTTATATCACTTGTTGAGGGGGAGTATTTCAATTAAAACTTTGTTCACAAATTGTTCACAGTGGTCATCTTCCCGCAACACTCGAAATGGTCATATTTATTCTCAACTTTTCAAAAATAACATTTTATATGCCATTTTTTAGGGGGGGGGGAAATTATGTGATAAGAAATATGTTGTGTAAATGCAAATGAATCTTTGTGCTATAGACTTAACCAACGAATTGACGGTACTTAACTGTTAGTAACTCGAAAAGACTTGTCCAAGATGGGTAATAATTTCATGCTAGTTCGCTAGTAATGTAAACGTGTCTCGCAAAGGACTTGTCCGAGTAGAAAGTACCATTCGAGAAATTCTTGGTAGACATGAACTCTAACGGGTTTGACAACCTTTCGAGGCTTGTCTACACCTTCAAGGTAGTTATTAGAGCTAGTTGTCACCTAAAAGCTGACAATGTAACTCTTTAACTATGCAACATAACCGTGTCTTGCAGGGGATTGTCTATCTTGAGTTGATCAATTCATAAAGTGCGCGCTCTTTCCTCACTGTGCAGATTTCCGTAAAAACTCTTAAGCACATGTGGAGGGGGAGTATTTCTGCAAAAGATCAAACTCTTACAATGGTACAAAATGTTTTACAATCATAACCGTTGTGAGAGATTTTCTTGAAAATTAGTTTTACGGCAACATAGGTTAGTCATGGAGTTATAAGATGACTAAGGTTAGGAATAACCGTCCTATGATCCGCCAGAGCCGGAGGGATCTACCCAAGGACATCACAAATAGTTAATACTAAGAAGTCCTTAGGTACGATTATAAAAAGGAGAAAATGAGAATCGGAGAAAGAAGGAGTTGAAGAATTAAAAAGAAATGCAAAGAAAAGGGTGAAAAGAAATAGCCCTACAAATTATTCAACTTAGGGCAGACACCGGGTTCAATTCATATGCTACTGGTTGTCACTTAGTGACGCCGGTATTGAAGATTAAAAGCCGGCATGGACCCAGTGACGCATGCACTAAACCTTCTTAGCCACTCAATTTTCTCTCAAAAGAAGCTTGTTTCATTCTTGATCTGCTCCAAACCGTCAAGTTTTATCACTCAAGCCTGCCACTTGTGAATGGCCGACCGTAACAAACTTAAAACAGCTCAGAAGCAAATGCAATGAAGATCAGGAGAGTATAGTGTTTCCCCAGGTCGTTAAGTCCCAACGAGCTGTGCGAGAATAGTCAAACGTATAGTGATCGAGAAGATTTGAACGGGAAAAGAGATGTGAGTGATAGTAACTACAGAAAAAGTACATAAACTACAGGGGCTTAAATGCAAATTAAAGGAAATTAAAAAGATAAAAAATATTAAATAAACGCTATCACTATTTGCAAAATGATGTTTTTGTTTTTATCTTTTTATAAAACTTAAAATTAAAAACTACGCGACGTACAAAAGAAAATGTGAAACTAAAGCAGTATTTATCCTAAAAATATGAAAATGATATTTTTACAAACCTAATGATAAAATAAAATTTATAGAAAAAGAAAATTATTTTTATAACTATTAAATTAATTATTATTAATTAAAAACTATTTTTAAATATTAAATAATAACCTAAAATACAAGAAAATATGAAATAAAGCTAGAAAAATAAAATTATGAATTGCAAAAATCTAAAATATCAAAAGAGAATTTTCAAAACTATTTTTGTATTTTTCTGAATATTTTTGTATTTTCTAGGAACTAAAAACTATTAAAAACTAATTAAATTATTTAGAAATACAAATTTAACTAAGAAAAATCTAGAAAAATATTTTTTTGACTTTTTATATTTATCTTAACTTAAGAAAAATGAAAAATTATTTTTTTGAACCTTTTCTTAATTAATTGTATTAAATGCTAATTAAAAATGCTTAAAAACTAATTTAAATTAAGAAAAATAGCAAACAGGACAGGAAAAATCTGAAAATTTCAAGAAAAGTCTAAAATAACATAAGGAATCTAAGAAAAATGGAAAAACAGGTGCTTGTGTGAAGGATTATGAAACTGATGTGCAAAGTGCTTAGAAATAAGCACTAGAAATAAGCCAACAACCACAAAAAGCCACCAACTTGATACAGAAGCTGTACTATGCTAAAATTACTCTAAATGAACTAAAAACAACCACACTTATCCTCTGAATAGCCAACTGCAAAGATTTGAGGATTTGAGCTTTTGTGCCAAACACAGGTTTAGGGTACCAAGTTTGAGCTTATGCACAAGCTTCCTAATAAGCTGGAAAGGAAAACAGAAAGTGGGAACTAAAACTAGACCTGGGTGGCTATGTATAAGCCAAAGAACAGACCATGACAAGCTCAACTGAGCACTGTGCAAGGGCTGCACAAATGCACAACACCTGTGCAGTTCAATGCCCTGTGCACAGGGCACATGAGCCTGTTTTGACAAGCTCATTTGGGACTTATAAAAAAAATGACAAAATTTGACAAAAATGATAATCATAAAATAGACCAGTTGAACTTTTAAAAGCCACAAGTTTCACTTGAAATGACCCAAGAATGAATCAATGAAAATTCATCTTAGGTTGGCTCAAAACTGATTTTTCAGTTTGACTATTTTGACAGTTTTGAAAAAATTGACTTTTGTGAGATTTGCAATCAATCTGTGGACTAACTATGATGTTAATGGATGAAATAACACTACTGCTAGTTACACCTATGATTTATAGACACAAAACAAGTCTTAGATTTTGCAAAAGCTCAACAGTAAAGCTGTTAAGACAGGTTTAAGTTGGATTTTGACTTTTGAGCTTTTGCATGCACAAATTATTACTAGAATGAGTCAAATAGAGCATAACAAGTTTAAACCAACATGACTTATCCACTGACTAAACCTAAAAGACAGATTAGACAGTAGATCCAAACACACTTGTTATAACTGATATGAACTTAAACATACACCAACTACTGAACCAACATGTAATAAGGATCAAACTAAGTTTTCTTGACCTAAATACAACTATATAAACACATTTTAACTATTGGTGACCGCAGATAAACATTCAAGCATAAAGTGCAAAATGGCTTGAAAATTGAAAAATGAAATACTCACTTTCAGATGACCAGCTGATTTCTCAAGCTAAACCAGAACCTAAGATCACTATACTAAACCATTTCCAACCCAAATCCAAGTCCTGCATCAACCCATTCCATTTCCAAGACCAACTGCACCCATTTTGACTTTTATTGACCATATGACAAAATTGCTTAAAACTGATTCCGCAGGCATACCAAGGACTATAATAAGCTTAAATGAGCTTATTTGATTTTAACATGAGCTTATTAGAAGCTTGAATCATAAAATTTGAAACTGAAAATGAGACAGTAAACATAAAACATGAACTTTAACCAAACTTTGAAATTGATTCTTAAAACAGATTACAAAGATAACATAACTTGAGTTTGAATCATAAAAACAAAAGATTACATATTTTAAACTAAACTAAGACATTAATTAAAAAAAATCGACATAAAGAAAAACTTTAAAACTAACTACTAGCCTTCAGTTGCCTCTCTTCCTTCTCTTTTATACCCAAAAAGCTCCACGTGTCCTTCTGAGAGTATCCCACCACTTTTGTGAGCCAATGGGTGAGTTTTGTGGATTTTGGCCATTCATTTGGTTTTGGCGGGAAAAGCATAATTTGACCTCTGGGGCTTTTAGACTGCAACTAGGGGGGGTGGCTAGGTGTGATGATGATGTGGGTAGTGTTGAAGGGATAAGGTGAGGTGAGTGGTGAGTGGGAGAGGTGTTGCAGGAGTTCAGGCCAAGTGGGGAAGGTAAACAGTGTAAGGTGGGAAAGGGGTTGTTTGACTGAGTTTGACTAGGGGGTCAAAAAGGGTTTTGGCAGGGGGGTCAAAACAGGTATTGGCAGGGGATCAAAATAGATTTGACAAGGGCTTGGTTTAATATTTAATGATAAGGACCAAAACTGTAATTATGCCAAACTAGAGGGACCAAACCTGTAATTTCTCCAAAGTTGTTGCAAGGGACCAATATTGACAAGTTCCAATAGTACAAGGACCTGTTTTGACATTTTCAATTTTCCAGGGACCAAACTTGACATTTTATGAAAGTTCAGGGACCTTTTCTGCCATTTAACAAAAGATTTATTCAAGGACCATTTTTGACAAGTTAGAATAATTCAGGGACCTTGAATAACATTTTTCTTTATTTTGTTTTACCAGGGACTGTTTTTGACAACTTTTGAAACTTGGGGGACTAAAACTGCCAATTATGCAAACTTGATACGTTTTTCACCAGATTTTGATATTTTTGCATTTAAAATACATAAAACACTTATTTGTGATATTTTTATCATTTTGATGCATTTCTGAGTGTTTTCAGATGTTTTTGCAGTTTAATTGGTACAAAAATGATGAGTATTTAGACACTCATCAATCCCCCACACTAAGATATTGCTAGTCCCTAGCAATGTTTTAGAATTTTAATGGATTTTAAAAACTCTTTACCAAAAGCCATCACTTCTGGAGTAGCCAGTTGTTTCAGTTCAAGTAAGAACCTTGGTACAATGATAACCAAATGATTTTGAGCAAATCATAAGCTGTAAACGGATTTGATTTGTCTTTACCAGAAGCCGTTTGCTCTGGACTAGCCAACTCTTAGATAAATTATCAATATTATCTTTGGTGAGCTGATTACCAATTATGGGTTTTCCACTGCCTTTACCACAAGCCATAAACTTGCGGGCTAGCCAACTCTTCACTTTTAAGGATATGGTGAGCTGAATACCATACAATTTTGGGCAAATTGCAAGCCGTCAACGGATTTGAGATATCTTTACCAAGAGCCGTTTGCTCCTGGATTAGCCAATCCTTATGTGGGTTAGACATGGTGGACTGATTACCATTTGTTGTGTTTAGTACATAGTACTTCCACTAAAAAAAATTTTTAAAATTTGGCCATTTTGGGGGAAAAAGGGACTAAAAGGGTACATTTATGATCAAAATTAGCCAGAATTCCCCCCCCCCCCCCACACTTAGAAATGAATATTGTCCTCAATATTCAAAGTACCGGCTGTTATGCCGAAACTTAGAACGTAAAAAGATAACATTACTAGCTAAGTGTGGAAACGCAACAATTATTCTCTTTTTTAATATTTACAATTTTCATTCATTTTTTAGATCTATATACAACATGTGGGGCATCTCCCCCACACTAGGGTGGTACACACGGGTGAAAACCCATGTTTAACTACTGTTTTTGATTACCGAGTCGCTAGCTTGACTCGACCCCGAATTACTTTGTTCATGGGGAAGTAAGTGGAAGAGACAATCTCCATCGGACTTTCATTCAAGATGTTTGGACAAACATTTGAAGCACGTGAAAGTTCCACACCGATGAGATATACACAGACAGACCCGGCTTACAAATGGTACATGGAAATGCCTGGGTCAAAGATAATGTCTTCATTTCCGAAGGAGTGAAGAACAGGAGAAGCTACGGGATAGGTGAAGAAGAGATAGAAAATCATGATAAACATCATGACTAACTCATCTTCATCCATAGGAGCATCCATAATTTCAGGATCATGAATCTCATCATTTAAGCTTACGTGATCAAGACAAATCTCGGGTGTGTCATGATTAAATTGGGAGTTATCATACTCCGGCGGAGATATGATATGAGTGAGTTCACCGGCGAACTCCTCGTGAAGAGAATCAATCACAAGATGTAAATCTGTGAATTCTTGTTCCACTGTAGACTCATCACTATCCTCAATCTGAGTATCAAAGAGTGGATTCTCAGAAATTAAAGTGAATTCAGAGTCGAATTCAAATAGAGGATTGGTGAAAGTAGTTTTGAATGTTTCGGAAACAAAGTGATCAACATTCTCTATTGGACTGTTGGGATAAGAAGTGAGTGAACGATCATTATCAAGGAGACTTTCAGTCTCTCCCAGATCGGCTTTGAAATCAGAAAGACTATCATTACTTTTCGATGAAAGTGGATTGATGTGAGTGAGTTCATTGGTGAACTCCACAAGATGATGATCAGAATCAGACTGTGGGAGTGATGCCTCAACATACTCGATGTTTCCATAAGAAGTACAATCGTCGCTAACATCGGAGAAAGTTTCAAAATGATCTTTTGAACACTCAAGAGGGGAAATAGAATCACACATATGATCAGAAGTTCCCTGTGACTCTCTCGGGATTGGGACAAGGTTCTCAACACTAGACTTTATGAATTCGTCCGATTCCTTTTCAGGAACAGTGTCAAGATGCTCATCCCCCATGTTCAGAGAGTGAGTGGGAATATCAGGTGTGATAACAACAGACTGAGGGAGTTTAGAAGGACTAGCATACATATGTTTTATACTTTCCATTTGTTCTTCTGCTAGTAATTCCATCATAGTCTTTTCTCCTTGATTTTTCATGGAAGGAATTTCAACTGATGAACTTGATGAACCTGTACAAAGTTGACTAATATCAAGGGTAACTTCATCATCATCGTCATCAGGAATGAAACGGAATCGAGAGCTAGATTTGGCTGCTTTTTCTTTTGCAATTGATTCCCTAATAGATTTTTCAAAGGCAATCTGGGAATCTAATTTAGCAGTCCGTTCTTCAGCTAACAAAACTTTCATGGATTTTTCATTTGGATTATCTTGGGGATGTTTACATTCCTTCAAATCTTTCACTAAATCCAAAAGATCAAGTAGAAGATTTTGAGGAAGTGGCTCAGGCTGAGGTGGTGCCTGATTCACTTGGTACTGTGGAGGTTGGTTATGATACGAAGAGTCATAATTGTTACAAGGAAATAGATTCCTTGTTTGACAATCAGAGCTAGAGTGAGGACCTCCACAATATTCACAACAGTAAAACTGATGTGGCTGTGAGTCATATGTGTTGTAGTCATAATTGTTATCAGGAACCTGCTCATAGACAAGCGTGTTTCCCGATTGACAATCAGAACTGGAGTGTGAACCACCACAGTACTCACAACAGTAAAACTGCTGAGTCTCACAGTGTGGTAGCTGATGGAATAAATCAGTTGTGTTATGGTAGGAATAGGGATCCTGGTTATAGACAGACCCGTTTCCTGATTCCACCATGCTACAACTGGGGCAATTGCCACCATTATAAGGACCACAACACCATTGACAACCAAGAGGGTGAGGATAAGACATAGAAAGAATCAAAGGTTTACAGAGGGGTTGGGATGAAGAATCAAAGATGTGAGAGGGTAAAGATGGATATTTTTGGATTTTTGGATAAACATTTTGCAAAAATAAGAAAGAAGATGTTTTTGGATTTTGGATTTTTATAAGAAAATATGAACATATAGATGGTATAAACAAGGAGTGAATATCCAAATCACTAATCTGCTAAACGTAAGACTATTAGCACTGCTCCCCGGCAGCGGCGCCAAAATTTGATCTGCTCCAAACCGTCAAGTTTTATCACTCAAGCCTGCCACTTGTGAATGGCCGACCGTAACAAACTTAAAACAGCTCAGAAGCAAATACAATGAAGATCAGGAGAGTATAGTGTTTCCCCAGGTCGTTAAGTCCCAACGAGCTGTGCGAGAATAGTCAAACGTATAGTGATCGAGAAGATTTGAACGGGAAAAGAGATGTGAGTGATAGTAACTACAGAAAAAGTACATAAACTACAGGGGCTTAAATGCAAATTAAAGGAAATTAAAAAGATAAAAAAATATTAAATAAACGCTATCACTATTTGCAAAATGATGTTTTTGTTTTTATCTTTTTATAAAACTTAAAATTAAAAACTACGCGACGTACAAAAGAAAATGTGAAACTAAAGCAGTATTTATCCTAAAAATATGAAAATGATATTTTTACAAACCTAATGATAAAAGAAAATTTATAGAAAAAGAAAATTATTTTTATAACTATTAAATTAATTATTATTAATTAAAAACTATTTTTAAATATTAAATAATAACCTAAAATACAAGAAAATATGAAATAAAGATAGAAAAATAAAATTATGAATTGGAAAAATCTAAAATATCAAAAGAGAATTTTCAAAACTATTTTTGTATTTTTCTGAATATTTTTGTATTTTCTAGGAATTAAAAACTATTAAAAACTAATTAAATTATTTAAAAATACAAATTTAACTAAGAAAAATCTAGAAAAATATTTTTTTGACTTTTTATATTTATCTTAACTTAAGAAAAATGAAAAATTATTTTTTTGAACCTTTTCTTAATTAATTGTATTAAATGCTAATTAAAAATGCTTAAAAACTAATTTAAATTAAGAAAAATAGCAAACAGGACAGGAAAAATCTGAAAATTTCAAGAAAAGTCTAAAATAACATAAGGAATCTAAGAAAAATGGAAAAACAGGTGCTTGTGTGAAGGATTATGAAACTGATGTGCAAAGTGCTTAGAAATAAGCACTAGAAATAAGCCAACAACCACAAAAAGCCACCAACTTGATACAGAAGCTGTACTATGCTAAAATTACTCTAAATGAACTAAAAACAACCACACTTATCCTCTGAATAGCCAACTGCAAAGATTTGAGGATATGAGCTTTTGTGCCAAACACAGGTTTAGGGTACCAAGTTTGAGCTTATGCACAAGCTTCCTAATAAGCTGGAAAGGAAAACAGAAAGTGGGAACTAAAACTAGACCTGGGTGGCTATGTATAAGCCAAAGAACAGACCATGACAAGCTCAACTGAGCACTGTGCAAGGGCTGCACAAACTGCACAACACCTGTGCAGTTCAATGCCCTGTGCACAGGGCACATGAGCCTGTTTTGACAAGCTCATTTGGGACTTATAAAAAAAATGACAAAATTTGACAAAAATGATAATCATAAAATAGACCAGTTGAACTTTTAAAAGCCACAAGTTTCACTTGAAATGACCCAAGAATGAATCAATGAAAATTCATCTTAGGTTGGCTCAAAACTGATTTTTCAGTTTGACTATTTTGACAGTTTTGAAAAAATTGACTTTTGTGAGATTTGCAATCAATCTGTGGACTAACTATGATGTTAATGGATGAAATAACACTACTGCTAGTTACACCTATGATTTATAGACACAAAACAAGTCTTAGATTTTGCAAAAGCTCAACAGTAAAGCTGTTAAGACAGGTTTAAGTTGGATTTTGACTTTTGAGCTTTTGCATGCACAAATTATTACTAGAATGAGTCAAATAGAGCATAACAAGTTTAAACCAACATGACTTATCCACTGACTAAACCTAAAAGACAGATTAGACAGTAGATCCAAACACACTTGTTATAACTGATATGAACTTAAACATACACCAACTACTGAACCAACATGTAATAAGGATCAAACTAAGTTTTCTTGACCTAAATACAACTATATAAACACATTTTAACTATTGGTGACCACAGATAAACATTCAAGCATAAAGTGCAAAATGGCTTGAAAATTGAAAAATGAAATACTCACTTTCAGATGACCAGCTGATTTCTCAAGCTAAACCAGAACCTAAGATCACTATACTAAACCATTTCCAACCCAAATCCAAGTCCTGCATCAACCCATTCCATTTCCAAGACCAACTGCACCCATTTTGACTTTTATTGACCATATGACAAAATTGCTTAAAACTGATTCAGCAGGCATACCAAGGACTATAATAAGCTTAAATGAGCTTATTTGATTTTAACATGAGCTTATTAGAAGCTTGAATCATAAAATTTGAAACTGAAAATGAGACAGTAAACATAAAACATGAACTTTAACCAAACTTTGAAATTGATTCTTAAAACAGATTACAAAGATAACATAACTTGAGTTTGAATCATAAAAACAAAAGATTACATATTTTAAACTAAACTAAGACATTAATTAAAAAAAATCGACATAAAGAAAAACTTTAAAACTAACTACTAGCCTTCAGTTTCCTCTCTTCCTTCTCTTTTATACCCAAAAAGCTCCACGTGTCCTTCTGAGAGTATCCCACCACTTTTGTGAGTCAATGGGTGAGTTTTGTGGATTTTGGCCATTCATTTGGTTTTGGCGGGAAAAGCATAATTTGACCTCTGGGGCTTTTAGACTGCAACTAGGGGGGGTGGCTAGGTGTGATGATGATGTGGGTAGTGTTGAAGGGATAAGGTGAGGTGAGTGGTGAGTGGGAGAGGTGTTGCAGGAGTTCAGGCCAAGTGGGGAAGGTAAACAGTGTAAGGTGGGAAAGGGGTTGTTTGACTGAGTTTGACTAGGGGGTCAAAAAGGGTTTTGGCAGGGGGGTCAAAACAGGTATTGGCAGGTGATGAGTGTCTAAATACTCATCATTTTTATACCATTTAGACTGCTAAAATCATCTGAAAACACTCAAAAATGCATCAAAATGATAAAAATATCACAAATCAGTGTTTTATGTGTTTTAAATGCAAAAATATCAAAATCAGATGAAAAACATATCAAATTTGCAAAAATTGCAGTTTTAGTCCCCCAAGTTTTAAAAGTTGTCAAAAACAGTCCCTGAGCACATAATTTCAAAAGAAAAGTCACCAAAGGTCCTTTTAAAATCAAAAGTTGTCAAATTTAGTGCTTTGGTGAAAAATATCAAAAGTTTGAGAAAATTACAAAAATGGTCCTCCAAGTTTAAAAATTGGCAGAATTGGTCCCTGGAAAATGTGAAAATGGCAACATTGGTCCCTGTACTTTTGAAGCTTGTCAGTTTTAGTCCCTTGGATCAACTTTTCTGAATTGGCAGATATGGTCCCTTGATTTTCAGATTTTACACCTAAGGTCCTTGTCAATTAAACCCTTGTCAAACCAATTTGGACCCTTGCCACATTGGACCCCTGCCATATAAGCATTTTGAACCCCCTTTTTTTGATATTATATCTGGTCAAAACCAAATGGTCAAACAGAACACCCACTTGGCGCCCTTTTTGTCTTCCCTGCCATTCACCCCTGAAATCACTCAACAAAACCATCTCCCCTCCTCTCCATATCACTTTCCTTGTCCCCTCTACATCAACACAAAACAAATATCATTTAATGATTCCTCTTCCCCTTCACTCAACCCTCCACCTGTTAAAATCCACTTTGGCGCCAAAATGATCAAACGGCCATTATCAACTCAAAGCATCCAACGGCCAAATTTATTGGTGGGAAAGGTTCAGTGGACAAGTGGAAACATCTTGGAGCTATAAAAGAGAAAGAGAGAAGGAAGATAGGCAGTTAGTTAGTTTTACAATTTTTGCTTAATGTCGTTTTTAAATTAATGTTTTAGTTTTAAGTCCAAATATTGTAATCTAAGCTTTTATGTATTACAATTAAGTTACTTTATCATTGTAATCAGTTTTAAGAATCAATTCCAAGGTTTTAGCTAATTTTATGTTCTTATGTTTACTGTTGAAAACTTGAATTTCAAAGTCTTGTCTTAAAGCTCCTATTAGCTTATTTTCAAGCTTAAACAGGTTTACTTAAGCTTATTAGAACTTTTGGTAAGTTTGGGAAATAGTTTCAAGCAATTTTCATTTTGGGTCAACAAAAGTCAAACCTGGTCAAGGATGGGCATGGAAGCTGATAATGGGTGTTGCAGAGGTTCATTTGGGTTAGATTAGATTAGGATAGAATAGGTTGTTTCTGGGTTAAGCTCTACATTGGCTGGACTTCTTGTAAGTGTTAGCATAATCTCATTTTTAGCTTAATTAATGGTAGCATATACTGTTTCATTTAGATAGGTTATTAGTAGTGCTTGTTACTGATTAACTAGCTTCATTTAAGTAATTTGAATCTGCTTCAATAATAGAATAGGCTTGAGCTTGTGTTTTTGGCTTGAATCACTTGCAAAATAGTCCATTAAGGAGTGTTTGGTTGTGCTGATATATCTGTCTTTTAGGCTTGCTCAGTAGATAGCATGTGTTGGTTCATGTTTGTGTAGCATATTTGAGCTCATATTTGTCAATACCTTGTGCCTTTTAAGCTCAAAAGTCAAAATCTTCCTAATCCCATCCTTCACAGTTAACTGTTAGGATTTTGGGATACAAAACTCATCACATTAGCTTAAAACTAGATAATTTAGCTTAAAATCATCTTCATATAGCTTAATATAACTTATTTAGTCAATAGCATTGATCACAAGTTCATAAAAGTCCAACTAGTTCATTTTATAAAAAGTCAAAATTTCTAAATACCCGTTTTTGAATAAAACTTAGAATTTCACTGTGTGCTTAATATTAAGATTCAGCTTATAAGCTTCTAGGACATTAAACTTTAGTTGCTTAAGAAAATTAGAAAAATACTAGTTTAGTTTTAATTAGCTTGTAAAGTGCTTATTTTTAAGCTTGTTTTGACCCCCTTTTTCTGAAATATGCCTGTGCAACAGTTAACCTTTATGCTTATTTAGATTTTGCTAAAGTGCTTATTTCTATGTTTTTGTGCTTATTCAGTTGCAACATTAGCTTATAATTATTATCTTAGCTTATCTCCAGTTTTCAAGTTGCTTATTCACTAGCTTATTAACACTTTGGTTAATCTTAGTGCCTATTTCATTTTTTGTGCAACTGTTGGAAATCTTAAGCTGAATCTAGCTTATTAGTTGTTTTTATAAAAAGTGTTAGTTATAAAATTTGCTTATTTAGTTGTGTTTAATAAGTTTGTAAAATAAAATCAAAAAAAAAATAAAGTTCATAAAAGGGGCTGCTGGAATCGAACCCAGGACCTCCTGCTGCACAAGTCCACGCTTCAGCACACACCTGCACTACCAGTTGTGCCCTTGGGACTTTCTTGTTATGCTTTGCACAAACAACTCATTTAACTCCTTTTTCTTTTTCTTTTTTTTAAAAAGCCTCAACCACTGTTTTGCTTATTAGTAGCTTATCTCATTTAGCTTTCTCCAATTTCTTATTTTTCCTTAGTTCTAATCAAGTTAAAGTATTTTCTGTAAAATTTTCAAATTTTTCTAAAATGTTTTAGTATTTTTAATTAATTAATTAGATTAAAATCTTATTTAATTCATAATAAAAAATATAAAAGTCAAAAAATATAATTCTTTTTTCTAAAATTTTCTTTTATCATATAGTTCGTAAAAAAATTGATTTTACATTCGTAGGCCTTTTATTTCATAAATTTTACGTTTTGTCTTGCGCTCCAGCGTAATTTTTATATTTAACGTACGTTTTCTTTTTAAGTTACGTTTTTAGATACTTTAAGTTTACGTTTTAGTTAAAATAGTTTATTTAAGTTATTTTATTTTATAAAATCACAAAAGCATCATTGTAAATATAGTGATAGCGTTTATTTAATATATTTTATCTTTTTAATTTTCTTAATTTGTATTTAAGTCGTTTTAATTTATAACCTTTATCAGTAGTGTAATATTCAATCCTAATCTTTTCTGATCACTATCATTAGTGATCATTCTATCGTCTGATCAAGTGTTTACACACCATTGAGTCTCCGTGGGACTTAACGACCCGGGAATCCATTGTATTCTCCTGGACTTCATTGTATTTGTGTCTGAACTGTTTTAAGTCTGTTACGGCTGGTCATTCACAAGTGGCCGGTTTGTGTGATTAGACTTGACGGTTCGGACCAGATCAAATTTTGGCGCCGCTGCCGGGGAGGCTTTAGCGTGTGTTTAGCCATTTTCAGACCCATTCTTGCACATACCCCATCTTTTGTAAAAATTTTTTGTAAAGTTTTCAAAAATCCAAAAAGTTTATTAACACTTTTCCTGAAGTGTTAGCAACACCAAAAATATTTTCATTCTTTGTTTTTATAGCATATTTTTCAAAAATCCAAAAATATCCATCTTTTATCTTCTAATCTGTTTAATTCTCCATTCCTTTATCCTCTAATCTGTTTAATTCTTCATTCCTTATCTTCTTTAACCGTTTAATTCTTCATCTCTTATCCCTCTTATCCGTTTAATTCTTTATGTCATGGTATTTGACATGTTCCTGGTGTGGAGGTCCATTTAACGGTGGAAATTGTCAGCGATGTACCAATGTGAGTTTCGGAGACAAATTTGTCGGTAATCCCGATCTCATTTCAAATGAAACACCCGATCTTTCCTACCTACCTCCACAGCCCCATTACGAATCCTACTCATGCGAGTATTGTGGGAATGATTCTCATTACGGTTTTGATTGTCCACCACGGGTTCCGCTTGTCTATAAGCCGGAACCATGTTACAATCAGAACTTTGGTGAAAGTTATTTTCCCAATTATCTCTGTTGTGAGAATTGCGGGGGTCCTCATGAGACTTTTGAATGTCAACCGATGAATCAAAATTTTCAAAATTCCAATTCTCCCGGTTTTGACAATTTCCAACCCCCACAGTATTCCATCAGTCATCAGACTTCCGAGCCTTCACATCATTTCAATGATTACGAGGAGTGTAATCTTCCTCAAAGTTCTGAAGAAATACGCATTCGAAAGAAACTGCAAATGAAAAGAATGGTGTGTAAGCTTCAGCAGATGAATATAAGAATCAGATATGATGACGATGATGATGAGGATAGTATTCAAATGAAGGAATACTATGATTACGACGAGGAGAGTGTTATTCCTTTGAAAGATATCATTTCTCAACTCCCTCAGTCTATTGCTATCACACCTATCTTACCTATTATTGCTTCCAAAGACTCTCTTATAATGGAGGATGATCATCTCAGCACTATTTCGGAAACGAAATCATCTAGTGTTGAGGATCTTGTCCCAATCCCAAGTGAGTCTGAGGATATATCCGATAGTGATTGTGATTTGCCTTTTTGTGATTCTCTCGACATTTCTGAGGTTACTTCCGGGATTTTCTCAAATCCTCTTTTTGAATTTAATAATGACTACACTTTTGAGAAAGTAAATCCTCTTTTCGATGAAATGTCTGAGGCCGATACAGAGACCATCACGGAAGTGGTGGAAATTGCTAGCTCTCAGAGCACACCACTTGTCCCACCTCTGTATTCTATCTTATCTCTTCCATCATGTGATGATGATTCTATCCTCACTGATGAGATTCATGATCCAAAAATCCTGAATTCTCCTTCTGATAATGAGGAGTTAGTCATGATCATCATCATGATTCTCCTTCTTTTCTTCACATACGGTGTGACTTCTCCATGTCTTAACTCCTTCGGGAGTGAAGACATTATCTTTGACCCCGGCATTTTCATGTACCATCTGTGAGCCGGGTCTGTCTCTTTCTCTGTATATCTCGTCGGTGTGGAACTTTCAACACATTCAATGTTTATCCAAACCATTTGAATGAAAGTTCGATGGAGATTGTTTCTTCCACTTTGCTTCCCCTTGAACCAATGAATTCGGGGTCGAGTCAAGCTAGCGACTCGGAAATCAAAAACAGTAGCACACACCATATATGGGTTTTCACCCATATTTCTGTCTTCTTACCCCCTTTCTACCACCTAAGTGTGGGGGTGATGCCCCACATGTTATATATATATCTCTAAAAAAAATTAAAAAAAAAAAAAAAAAAAAAAAAAAAAAAATCATTCTAAATAATGGCCATAGTATTTCCCTTTTACGTTCTATGTTTCGGCATAATCGCCGGTACTTTGAATATTGAGGGCAATATTCATTTCTAAGTGTGGGGGGGAATTCTCACGAATTTCATGTATTATCTACCCAATTCCCCCGTTTTTGGCCAAAATATTTTTTTGGAGTAAGTGTTTTACACTTTCTCATTTGGTTATCAGTCCGCCTTGTCTAAAAAACAAAAGGATTGGCTAATCCAGGAGCAAACGGCTCTTGGTAAAGATATCTCAAATCCATTGACGGCTTGCAATTTGCCCAAAATTGTATGGTATTCAGCTCACCATATCCTAAAAAGTGAAGAGTTGGCTAGCCCGCAAGTTTATGGCTTGTGGTAAAGGCAGTGGAAAATCCATAATTGGTATTCAGCTCACCAAAGATAATTCTGATAATTTATCTAAGAGTTGGCTAGTCCAGAAGGGTACGGCTTCTGGTAAAGACAAATCAAATCCGTTGAAAGCTGGTGGTTTGCTCAAAATCACATGGTTATCGGTGTACCATGGTTCTTACTTGAACTGAAACATTTGGCTACTCCAGAAGTAATGGCTTTTGGTAAAGAGATTAAAATCCATTATGTTTTCTCAAATCATTGCTAGGGACTAGCAATATCTTAGTGTGGGGGATTGATGAGTGTCTAAATACTCATCATTTTTATACCATTTAGACTGCTAAAATCATCTGAAAACACTCAAAAATGCATCAAAATGATAAAAATATCACAAATCAGTGTTTTATGTGTTTTAAATGCAAAAATATCAAAATCAGATGAAAAACATATCAAATTTGCAAAAATTGCAGTTTTAGTCCCCCAAGTTTTAAAAGTTGTCAAAAACAGTCCCTGAGCACATAATTTCAAAAGAAAAGTCACCAAAGGTCCTTTTAAAATCAAAAGTTGTCAAATTTAGTGCTTTGGTGAAAAATATCAAAAGTTTGAGAAAATTACAAAAATGGTCCTCCAAGTTTAAAAATTGGCAGATTGGTCCCTGGAAAATGTGAAAATGGCAACATTGGTCCCTGTACTTTTGAAGCTTGTCAGTTTTAGTCCCTTGGATCAACTTTTCTAAATTGGCAGATATGGTCCCTTGATTTTCAAATTTTACACCTAAGGTCCTTGTCAATTAAACCCTTGTCAAACCAATTTGGACCCTTGCCACATTGGACCCCTGCCATATAAGCATTTTGAACCCCCTTTTTTTGATATTATATCTGGTCAAAACCAAATGGTCAAACAGAACACCCACTTGGCGCCCTTTTTGTCTTCCCTGCCATTCACCCCTGAAATCACTCAACAAAACCATCTCCCCTCCTCTCCATATCACTTTCCTTGTCCCCTCCACATCAACACAAAACAAATATCATTTAATGATTCCTCTTCCCCTTCACTCAACCCTCCACCTGTTAAAATCCACTTTGGCGCCAAAATGATCAAACGGCCATTATCAACTCAAAGCATCCAACGGCCAAATTTATTGGTGGGAAAGGTTCAGTGGACAAGTGGAAACATCTTGGAGCTATAAAAGAGAAAGAGAGAAGGAAGATAGGCAGTTAGTTAGTTTTACAATTTTTGCTTAATGTCGTTTTTAAATTAATGTTTTAGTTTTAAGTCCAAATATTGTAATCTAAGCTTTTATGTATTACAATTAAGTTACTTTATCATTGTAATCAGTTTTAAGAATCAATTCCAAGGTTTTAGCTAATTTTATGTTCTTATGTTTACTGTTGAAAACTTGAATTTCAAAGTCTTGTCTTAAAGCTCCTATTAGCTTATTTTCAAGCTTAAACAGGTTTACTTAAGCTTATTAGAACTTTTGGTAAGTTTGGGAAATAGTTTCAAGCAATTTTCATTTTGGGTCAACAAAAGTCAAACCTGGTCAAGGATGGGCATGGAAGCTGATAATGGGTGTTGCAGAGGTTCATTTGGGTTAGATTAGATTAGGATAGAATAGGTTGTTTCTGGGTTAAGCTCTACATTGGCTGGACTTCTTGTAAGTGTTAGCATAATCTCATTTTTAGCTTAATTAATGGTAGCATATACTGTTTCATTTAGATAGGTTATTAGTAGTGCTTGTTACTGATTAACTAGCTTCATTTAAGTAATTTGAATCTGCTTCAATAATAGAATAGGCTTGAGCTTGTGTTTTTGGCTTGAATCACTTGCAAAATAGTCCATTAAGGGGTGTTTGGTTGTGCTGATATATCTGTCTTTTAGGCTTGCTCAGTAGATAGCATGTGTTGGTTCATGTTTGTGTAGCATATTTGAGCTCATATTTGTCAATACCTTGTGCCTTTTAAGCTCAAAAGTCAAAATCTTCCTAATCCCATCCTTCACAGTTAACTGTTAGGATTTTGGGATACAAAACTCATCACATTAGCTTAAAACTAGATAATTTAGCTTAAAATCATCTTCATATAGCTTAATATAACTTATTTAGTCAATAGCATTGATCACAAGTTCATAAAAGTCCAACTAGTTCATTTTATAAAAAGTCAAAATTTCTAAATACCCGTTTTTGAATAAAACTTAGAATTTCACTGTGTGCTTAATATTAAGATTCAGCTTATAAGCTTCTAGGACATTAAACTTTAGTTGCTTAAGAAAATTAGAAAAATACTAGTTTAGTTTTAATTAGCTTGTAAAGTGCTTATTTTTAAGCTTGTTTTGACCCCCTTTTTCTGAAATATGCCTGTGCAACAGTTAACCTTTATGCTTATTTAGATTTTGCTAAAGTGCTTATTTCTATGTTTTTGTGCTTATTCAGTTGCAACATTAGCTTATAATTATTATCTTAGCTTATCTCCAGTTTTCAAGTTGCTTATTCACTAGCTTATTAACACTTTGGTTAATCTTAGTGCCTATTTCATTTTTTGTGCAACTGTTGGAAATCTTAAGCTGAATCTAGCTTATTAGTTGTTTTTATAAAAAGTGTTAGTTATAAAATTTGCTTATTTAGTTGTGTTTAATAAGTTTGTAAAATAAAATCAAAAAAAAAAATAAAGTTCAAAAAAGGGGCTGCTGGAATCGAACCCAGGACCTCCTGCTGCACAAGTCCACGCTTCAGCACACACCTGCACTACCAGTTGTGCCCTTGGGACTTTCTTGTTATGCTTTGCACAAACAACTCATTTAACTCCTTTTTCTTTTTCTTTTTTTTAAAAAGCCTCAACCACTGTTTTGCTTATTAGTAGCTTATCTCATTTAGCTTTCTCCAATTTCTTATTTTTTCTTAGTTCTAATCAAGTTAAAGTATTTTCTGTAAAATTTTCAAATTTTTCTAAAATGTTTTAGTATTTTTAATTAATTAATTAGATTAAAATCTTATTTAATTCATAATAAAAAATATAAAAGTCAAAAAAATATAATTCTTTTTTCTAAAATTTTCTTTTATCATATAGTTCGTAAAAAAATTGATTTTACATTCGTAGGCCTTTTATTTCATAAATTTTACGTTTTGTCTTGCGCTCCAGCGTAATTTTTATATTTAACGTACGTTTTCTTTTTAAGTTACGTTTTTAGATACTTTAAGTTTACGTTTTAGTTAAAATAGTTTATTTAAGTTATTTTATTTTATAAAATCACAAAAGCATCATTGTAAATATAGTGATAGCGTTTATTTAATATATTTTATCTTTTTAATTTTCTTAATTTGTATTTAAGTCGTTTTAATTTATAACCTTTATCAGTAGTGTAATATTCAATCCTAATCTTTTCTGATCACTATCATTAGTGATCATTCTATCGTCTGATCAAGTGTTTACACACCATTGAGTCTCCGTGGGACTTAACGACCCGGGAATCCATTGTATTCTCCTGGACTTCATTGTATTTGTGTCTGAACTGTTTTAAGTCTGTTACGGCTGGTCATTCACAAGTGGCCAGTTTGTGTGATTAGACTTGACGGTTCGGACCAGATCAGCAGGGGATCAAAATAGATTTAACAAGGGCTTGGTTTAATATTTAATGATAAGGACCAAAACTGTAATTATGCCAAACTAGAGGGACCAAACCTGTAATTTCTCCAAAGTTGTTGCAAGGGACCAATATTGACAAGTTCCAATAGTACAAGGACCTGTTTTGACATTTTCAATTTTCCAGGGACCAAACTTGACATTTTATGAAAGTTCAGGGACCTTTTCTGCCATTTAACAAAAGATTTATTCAAGGACCATTTTTGACAAGTTAGAATAATTCAGGGACCTTGAATAACATTTTTCTTTATTTTGTTTTACCAGGGACTGTTTTTGACAACTTTTGAAACTTGAGGGACTAAAACTGCCAATTATGCAAACTTGATACGTTTTTCACCAGATTTTGATATTTTTGCATTTAAAACACATAAAACACTTATTTGTGATATTTTTATCATTTTGATGCATTTCTGAGTGTTTTCAGATGTTTTTGCAGTTTAATTGGTACAAAAATGATGAGTATTTAGACACTCATCAATTCTCACAGGAAACCCTACGTAAACTATTGGCTTTCTCTTAGAGATCGCTGGTATTGAAGAAGGAGACCCTCTCCCTAGTCTCCGCTCAGGAAAACCAAAACGCATTATTGAGTCTAGAGCCACGAGATTCATCAAAAGATCTCTTAGGTACACTTGACATTTCATCACTTGATGTTCAACAATAAGAACATCAGTGGTACGTTATCGAGTCCTTCACAGATCTTAGCAATCTGTCGAGAACATTTTTGAAAGGCTCACAACTGTGATCCTCAGTGATTGAATGGAAACTCCTGCCAGGGTCAACATCAAATAGCCCTGACAGCAGGTCACTTCGGTAACTCCCCGTAGATTACGCTTAGTGTGTCTCAAACAGTCTACAGTCGTGAGGTGATGCTTCGGTGTACCTCAGCGACTCATCTGAACTGTAGGTGTACTTCGGTACATCGCATTATCTCACTTGTGGGACTTCAGTTCAGGAACAGCTTTTGTGAGAATTAGAGTTGTGTTTTCACACTATGCTGTTAACACTCTCGAAGTTCAAACTTGTAAGTGCCGGAATCCGCTTATTACTAACCGTTTTCATGTTTTCTTCTTATGGAAGCTCTGGAGCGGAATGATCGTGCAGATTCTTCACATGTTCATGCCAACATCATCTCTAATGGAAGTTCTATCCAAAAGCAACACAAAAGTCAGAATGATTCTTCGTCAATTCAAAGAATTTACAAAGTTAAAGCCTTAAAGAACTTCGTCAGCACTGTTATCAAACGTTAAAGAGCATGTGAGCATGTTGAAGAATGACGTGGAGACACTGGAGCAACGAAGCAGACCTGAGGCAGACTTGATGCAGACAACAACATACTATCACTACCATCCCAAAGAACAAAGAACAAAGTTAAAAGATGACGTCAAAGCAAAACTGTTTAAAGAAAACAATTTCTCTACACTGGGGAGATTGTTCAAATCAAGGCAATTTTTCTCACAAGAAAGAAGAATGTCAGAAGACGTCAAAGCTACTATTACATCAACGCCTTCACCGTTCATATTCACTCATCACCAACACTTAGGGGGAGATTGTTGGAATCACTCCTAAACCTAAATCAAGTGTTAGTGATTCATATGTAATAGTTAGCTTAATTATGGCCTTTATGTTTGTTATTAGCCTTAAGCTTATGTAGAAGGCCCATGAGCTTAGGCCCAAGCCCATAGGAGAAAGGAAGAGACTAGGAGTGTTGCCCTAGCTTCCCTCCTATAAATACTATGTAATAACCCTCACTTGAGGGTTGGTTGTTCAATTTATCTCTATCACTATAGCTACGCCTAACCTTTCTTTAGTTTTATACGCATAGTGTTTGTGTGAGTTGTTCATCCGCCTCTACCTCTTCTCTATTTCTTTCATTGATACTTGTGTTGTAAAACTAGTGACCTTACAGTCTTTTAAAGGGTTGTAATGATAGGCTTACGGTAGGGAAACAAAGGGTTTGGTGGGATAGGCTATTTAGTGGTGGCAAGTCAAAAATCTTTATGTACAAGCATGCGAAGAATGGCGTTGCTAAGCCAAGACTCGACACTCTAGACTCTAGATAACTGAAATAAACATACATAAATTTAAAGATAGATGTGGGATGGTAGCCCGTATGGGGTTTTTTTTTTTTTTTCAACACTCTATTTTTTTTTCTCTTTTTTTCTAATTTTTTTTCCATACACTTTTACTCTACCATCCTCTACGATAACATCAAAATGATAGGGATTTATAGGCACATCCCTACATTTGAGTTTTTATTACTCTAACACTAATTTGACCCGAATTAAAAAAATCAAAACACTTGGAGTACATTATTACGCAAATAAAGGGAATTTGAATTTAACGTTCCCTTCCCGTCATTTCATAAACTTTAACTTTTCCCATGAGTCCCAATCGTCCCAAAACTGTATACAAAGGATATGACTCGACTTAGCAGCTTATGCAAGCAACTAGATAATTGAACTAAGGGTTTTAGTGTGATAACAATAATACACTAAAAGTGAGTGCATACAAGGTAGGCTAGGGCGATTTGGGTGTACATTTGGGGGTGGGGTGTAAACAATGCTCTTCATTGATATTTTGGAAAACCAAAATATCACAAGAACCGCGAAAAGGATAGGCTCTGAGGGGTTAACTAGGGGTATCATGTACTAAAGATGAGTACAACGCAAAGGTGTTGGGGAATTACTCAACCGATGTGGAAGAAGTAATTATATTACAGGTATCAAACAAGGGTTATCCTAATGCCTCTTATCATTTAGTTATTCCTAACCACACAAGTGTAGTCTTACTAGCGATCTCGGGATGCATCACAAAACAAGTTCTAGAATCTAATATACTACCGGTTCACACACTAAGCATTAAAGATGAATGCTTTAATTCCTACTAATCTAAGGGCGATCCTCACATTTTGGGTGGAATTTAAGTGGTAAAGGGTTTTTTTGTGCTAGTCATATAACTTCCTATCCATGAGACGATTTATTAAGACTAATGGCCCACTCCTATATGTCATGAAAAATTTTAAATTTGGTGCCAAAATTACCCTAACCTACATTTCTCATGGTTTATTACACAAATGCAATTGGACAAAACAAATAATCAAGGATAAGCATAGTTTCAAAGTTCCCGTTTTATTTTTCCTCCCTACACTTAAACTGAACATTGTCCCCAATGTTCCCCGAAAGTATCAAAGTTATGATAATGGAAGGTAATTAAAAACGAAAGAAACTAGTACTCCCCTGATTGGCTCGGTAGGATCCGTGTGAAGTAGTGGTTAAATCTTTCTTCAAGAAGAGTGTTTGCGTTAAAAGCTCCTTCCAATCTTATGTATCTTCTTCTTGATAAATAAAATCTGCACACTTTAAGAAAACAAACAACCCAAAGCATCAAACCGAACAAATAAAAATCACAACAAGATGTAATTCCAGACTTAAATAAGATATAATGCTTGTGAAATGGATGTTTGCAGATTTTCTGAAAAATTAAGACCTGGAAAATTCCAAATATTTATAAGTAGCACAGAAAACGAGAGAAAGTAAGATAAGTTGTTTCTGCTCCTCCTGATGCCGTCAGGTTATCATGACAGAAACTGGTCTGCGATTTTCTGGAAAAAAATTCTGGAAAATTTATATCTTTAGAATTCTGGAAAAGTTCATGCAAAACATCCATTATGACTTGATACAAGCATTTGACTCGAACAAACACACACATATATATCTTTTTCAAGAAATGTAATTCTCATATTCACGTTCTTTTTAAAACGTGTGTAATCCTCCCTACACTTATCCCTTTTGTAAAATACCTATATATGTAATTAAGACGAGGTTAAAGACAAAATAAAGCATTTTCACAAATTCAAACATGAGAATAAACAATCAATGAAAAGATATATGACAGACAAACAAGCAAACAATTAAGCATGGGTTGCCTCCCACGAAGCGCTTTTCTTTATTTATGAGTCTTGTAGCTAGACACGAAGTCGTGCCCCTACGTGACTTCATTGTCGTCCTTCTTTTCTTCCACTAAGCCTTCATCATAAGGTTGTAGACGTTTTATGCTTACCGTGAATTCTCTTCCAACATTGTCTATTATTATAACGGTTTTATTTTTTAGATTAGTTTCTTTCACCGTATACGGTCCAGACCATCTTGGCTTATTCCTTCCCCATAATGCTTTTATTCTTGATTTATATAAAAGCACCTTTTCTCCATTCAAAAATTCCTTAGGGTTCTTTTGAGTTTGTGGTATTGTGGTATAGTTATTTCCTAACTTTTTATCACGTTTCCACAATTTCGCATTTAACCCTTGAACCATGAATTCTCTAAGCCCTTTTTCCCATTCAGCCATTTTCTTCTTAACAACATTATTGGAGACCTGCGAATTCTTATCTTTTACCTTCTCCATAATCTTCAAAGGATATCTCGAAACAATAGGTATCCTAACTTGTCCTTTTCCACTTTTGAGTATCATAATCCCTTCACCACATTTAATGGTTGCCTTGGCGGTGGTCAGGAAAGGTGTTCCCAGGATTAATGGCAGGTTTTTATCTTCCTCAATGTCTACAATTGCGAAGTCCACCGGATAGACAATATTGGCAACCTCAATTAAGACATCCTCCGCTATTCCTATGGGATAAACATATGAATGATTTACTAAGGAAAGTCTAAGATTGGTCTTGGTCGGTTCCTCTTTAGTCAACTTATTATAGACTGACAGCGGCATTATGTTTACATCGGATCCCTGGTCGGCCAAGGCATTTAGGTTCTTTAAGTCACCTATGCTACATGGAATTACAAAGTTCCCAGAGATCTCTTGCTTCTTAGTTATTGGCTTTCTCAGAATCGACTCATACATAGGTCCAATAGGCATGGTGTCATACTCTTCCTCTCCTATTTCACCTAAGATGGTTTTCCTAAGAACATTATTGCACCTAAATTTTTTCACTTGGTTAACGATTTTTTTCTTATTGATCTCATGCTTAAGGTAATGCTTGATGAATTTGGGTTCATCATCAGTCCGAGCCTCATTCTTATCCTTACTATCCTTGCTGCTCTCAGACTCCTTCTTCTCAACTGCTCCATCCTCATCGGAAGCAATGGAAATGGCGTTAACAGACAAAGTGGGGGTGGCGTGCTCATCGTTCCTCACTAGCACCTTCTCGGGAATCTTCGTCTTAGTGTACTCTTTCACTAAGTCCATTATCTCTGCCATTTTTTCCTGTATTTCATCCCTTTGTCCATTGAAGGCTTTTAAGAGGGTGTCGAGCTTGGTTGTCATCTCGCTTTGTCGTTGCTTGAAATCGGCTTCAAGTTGCGTCAATCGAGCTTCTTGAGATGACATGAATTTGGACACCATTCCCTTAAGACTAGTGGAAGTTCCGGTGTTTGGAGGGTTGTTGTAGGTTTTTCCTAAGTTATTTGGCTCAAGCTTAGGAGTCTCGTAGGAGCTCATTAGGAATTTGACTTGATCTTCAAGTTCGAGCACCCTACGATTGGAAGGTTGTGAGTCAATTGGAGGCAGAGAGACTGCCTTATCGGTTTTGGGCAACTCACGGGGGTCATTCCAACATTCGTTTTCATAGAGGGCAAGGTCCTTTATTGTACCCCACGATTCTTCCACGGTGAGTTCACTAAGTTTACCGCCGGCCGCTTGGTCGATGGATTTCTTAGTTGAGAAGTTGACACGATAGTAAAAGATTTGGACTTGAAGCCAAAGATCGATGCCGTGATGAGGGACTTTATGGAGCAAGTCCTTAAATCGAGTCCACGCCTCGTACATAGTTTCGCCTTGACGCTGTTGGAACATCAAGATGTTATTCCGAAGTTTGGTAGTTCTCTCCGGTGGGAAAAATTGGGCAAGGAAACGAGTGGTGAGATCATCCCATCTTGAGATGGATCCGGCGGGAAGTCGGTCAAGCCAATTACTAGCTTGGTCCCGTAGAGAGAATTGGAAGAGACGCAAGCGTGTGGTCTCCCGAGTGGTAGCATTGAGGTCGATGGAATCGACAATTTTAAGGAAATCCTTAAGATCCTGATTAGGATCTTCGGAACGAAGTCCATGGAATGCACATCCGTTTTGCACCAACCGGATGGTTTCGGATCGCATGGCCATAGTTTGGGCTTGGTCGGGAAGCTCAATGGTGTTTCTATAGCCTAGGTGGCTTGGTCTTGAGTATTCACCAAGAGTACGGCCTCTTGGTGGGTCATTTGGTGGTGGGTTGATGAGTGGTGGTTGATTATCACCTTCCATGATGAAAAGTGATGGGATTACTAACAAAGGTCACGAAGAAGGGGGATAGACTATGAGGATGCTAAAAATGAGAAAAAAAAATGCTTACTTGATAGGAATCAAGCAAGGAAACCTAAACGAGGTGGACTCCTAACTAGCTATTCTATTCCCCGGCAGCGGCGCCAAAAACTTGTTAACGCTACACGCGTCGTTCGGATTCAAAGAAACTTCCTTTTCGTCGAGCAATTTTGTAAAACCCTAAAAACCGCAAACGTGTTAAATGACTAATTTACCCTTCAAGTTTAATAATTATGAGAAACGTAAAATATGTCGAGCTCGTAAATTATATATTAACACCTAACTCATAAATGGTTTATGAAAAATATTAATGAGTCATTTATACTTGTAACTACAATATAAACATCACACATTATATTGTTATTTGGATCATTGTATATTCAAATTTACCAACCTATTAAACTAAATAATATGACTAACAATTAATTAAATATGGAAACAAAATTGGAACGATCGACCTAGGATTTATGTTATGGTCTAGATCTGATCTTAATGATGAAATAATGATGGAATAATGATTGTTTTTGATTTTGGGAATTAGGGTTAGGGTTTGATGATTTTATTGTATTATCGATTGAGTTTTCAAAATAAAAAGGGGTTGTTTCATAAATTATAAAACTTGTGGACTATTTTTGTAATATACTTTGGACCAGGGGGTGTTAGTATAAAATGTAACATGAGGACATTTTTCGTAAAATATGTGACTTAGGGGTTTATTTTGTAAATCTGGTAAATTTGTAAACCGAAATGTAATTATTAAAAATAGAGGGGCTTGTTTGTAAATTCTGGAAACATGGGGGTATTTCGTATAAATAAGGATAATGAGGGTGTAATATGTAAAATTGGACACTTAAGGGCTTGTTGTGTAAATATGCTAAATAAGGAAACTTTCTAAAAATGGAAACCTTCTATTTTTGGAAACCTGCTAAATATGGAAAGTTACTAAAACTGGAAAGCCGACTAAAATAAGTAATCTGAATTAAATAAGTTTTTAATAAAACCAGTCATAAATTCGTGTAGATTCGCCGTAGATGGAGTTTGCTTCCGACCTTGGTATTTCTGTTGTGTTTCGTTTGCGGTATAAGGTACAGATATTCTATCCCTTTTCAGTAGGGATTTCTCATAACTTTTCGATCCTTGACTTTACTTCACTTATGATATTCCTTTGATATAATTTCCTTATGCTATGATCCTTTTGATATGATTCCGACATAATCCTTTGATATGATTCCGTTCGCTATGATATTCGTTTGTTATGATTATGAACTTCTAATTATGAACCTTATGATTATGAACCATCTGATTATGAACCTCTGATTATGAACTTATGTTATGGAAATCTGATATGAACCTTTGACTTCTGAACCTTTGTTATGAACCCTTATGATATGATTATGCTTTGACCATTCAGTTTGATACCCGAGCCAAATATGTTTCCTAGTCAGGAAGGTAACCTGACCGTGTCATTGATGCACCAATGGCATGACTTTAGTGTGGTTGAGTGATGTTCCACACCGTCCCCATTATGATATGATTATGAGCTCACTATATGTATATGATTTGGCCACTATGTTTCCGGGGGGCGTATGGATGCATCCTAGATATGATATGTTTCGAGGGATTTGATCTGTTTGGAGATATATATGGTGAATGATGTCGGGTGCAATCCGCGTCTTCACAATTCTGGGAGCTAGCTACTCCATTTGTTACTGAGGTCTCCCCTCCTATTATGTATGGTATTCCGAGGTCACCCCTCCGAATACAATGGCTACTTATGATATGATATGATACGATATGATATGTTTCTGGGCTCGGGTAGATTCTGATAACCCTTACACTTTTGATAAACCTATATTGTACCTTCCGTATTCCCCAACGCACCATAATCTGTATTACTTGTTCATTACTCAATACCCTTATATGATTTACTTGTACCAAGATATAGATACTCCATTACATTGAACTGTCACACTTTCATTCCGTTACTTCAGACTATGGTTCCATTCACGTACCGGGTTATTATATGTCATTGGATTGATTATGATATTCATGTTTATACGACTACTGTTTATTCTGGATGATATGTATGTATGCGATATAAGATTTACCTGTTGTCATCTGATGATATGCTATCTTACTGTTATGTGATCCTTTGAATTGTCTGGTGACCATGCTACTGTGTAATCGTTAGTTTTGTCTGTTTATTATGTATGCTTCGTTCAGTTAATCTCGTGGACTATGACTATCCGTTGTATCCTTATCTGCTTGTTGATTGACCTGCCATGTTTACATTTCTGTCTATGCTACCGTTTGCTTGGGTAAATGGTTCAACTTATGACGTCTGGCTTGTTAACTTGTTTAATTGCCCTGCTATGTCCCTAATTCATTTAATTATAATGTTCATATTGTATTCCTACTTGTTACGTATGACTGCCATGTTTTTGACTGCTGTTAGTACTTCTGCTGTTATAATACTGGTTATGTTTTCAACTAAGGGTTCTGACCTGTGTGATTGCCATGCTCACTTATTATTTAATTGCTTCCGCTTTCCCTGTAGAGTTCTGTTTGATTTGCATACTTTCTGATTGCCTGATATGATTGCATGCTATTCTTATGATTGAGTGGATGCGACGCCTGCTATGCTTGCTTATGTTTCAGTATTTGTATGCCTGGTTTGTATGTGCTTGTATATATGTCATAGATGCTTTGCTTTGCTTCGTTCTCCTTGTTATATGTGTTTTGGATATCTGTATAATTGTGTTCTGCAGGATCCTCATTGACTCATTGTTCCTTTCCGTTGTAACCTTACTATTGATCCTTTATTTCATTCCGTATTTCTGCTTTTGTCTAGCTTTCGTTCTGTTATATATGTTCACTGGGCTTTTTAAGCTCAGCCGCATTTCTTTTCCTGCGGCAGGTTTAGGTTTGAAGATGGGCTTCGATGGGCTGAGAGTTAGAGTATCTTAGTGGACCGATCCTAGTACCATAGCACTTATGGACTTACTTTGAAGAGTTTTGTTTTGAGATTTCATTCATTTTGGATATTGTATTTTCCTCGTCAGACAATTGTTTATATGATTTGAAACTTCATTTTTAAGGTTTCCGTTTGTAAATATTTTATTTGTATGTTCTGATATGACACCAGAATGTGACACTTCTACCCTTGTCGGGTTGGGGTGTTACAAATTTTTTCAACACCCTAGGCAGTGAACCTAATCGTTGTAGTGTAGTATTAGGGTAAGCCACGGGAATTGATATCATTCTCTAGGGGAATAGGAATGCTAGTAAGAAGTTACTACGCTGAGGTTGGGGTTGAGGAAGATTATTTTTTTATCTTTTTTATATTTTTTAGGAAATGGAAAGGTACGAATCTCGGGGTTTGGATATGGGGGTTGGTATTTTTACCGATTAATTCTACTTATCTAATTATCTAAACTAAGGTGAGTGTAGTCTATGTCTATTGTTGTGTGCTCGTATGATAGTTAAAGATGTGTTTACCTAGATGCTACAACTCCCTAGTTATCTCCTATTGATGGTTGAATTGTCACGTCCTTATTCTTAACGCGTTGTGTTTTCTAAGGTCGTAAGGTGTGCATTCCCTAACTCTTTGAAGTCACCTTTAAGTGTAGTAAACGAAATCCACTAAGTCATTCATAAACTAACTTTGAGGTTATCTTTGGGTTTAGTAAACGAAATCCACTAAGTCATTCATAAACTATCAAAGATTTATCAAGTATTAAACACAACGATAGCCTAGTCGCACTCCTAAGCCAATTACAATTAAGATAAGAGACAACCTAACAATAATTAACAACTAGGTTTCATATATCTAAGCAAACACACAAGTAATTTAGCCGGACATGGTAAACATGCAAGCATACACACAATCAATCAAACACAGGATAGACATAATGATAAATTGAATATATGGATTAAGATATAATCAACAAACCATTACAAGATATTTATGGAGTGATTGAAACCTTCAAAGTTGCTGGAAAAACACCTATCTAATCTCTGGAATCGGAGTTAGGGTTTAGAGCCTACAAAAAGTGAAGTTATAATATTATATTTATAGGCAGATTTTCTGTCGGTAAAGGGTGACGGTGTCACACCTAAAGAGTGACGGCGTCACATCGATTTTTTCACCAAACTGTAGATTTTCTCGTTCTGGTCGCGTGGGCTTTTGAATCACCTGAATCCGAGTTCGTATGCAAAAGTTATGGCCAAAACAGTATCAGCTACTTCGCGCGCATGTTGCAGCTTGTGACGGCGTCACCTTATGGTTGTGACGCCGTCGGCTTCATCTTCTGACGCCGTCTGGATCAAATCTAGGGCGTCTGAGTTGAGACGCCCTACTCTTTTAAAACCTGATGCCGTCACTTGTTAATAAGCAATTTGGCTACTGAGTCATCACAAGAACTCTCATGACGGCGTCACACTTAGAACCTGACGCCGTCGCCTTCAGTTTCAGCAGCCTGAGTGTCTCGATTCTTGACTTTGGCCATTTTCTTCGTATATTCGCGCCTTTTTGCCGAATAAGTGTCATTCCAGCAATTTGCCTTCAAGAGACCTAAAAAGTGAAAAGGAACGATATTAAGTAATAACGGATACAAAAGTGATCAAATAAGGGCTTAAATGACCCCTCAAAAAGGTACATTTTAAAACCTTATCACTTCACCTATCCTAATAATATCGCCCCAAACCCCCATACCAAACGACCCCCTCTCACTACCCCTCACAACCCCTAACCCCCCATAATCACCATGAATACTTTGAATGATCTTAACCCAAAAAGCCCCACCCTCTCTCTTGAACCTCCACCACCACTTTCCTAAGAGTGCCAAGTTCTTGGCGCGTAAAGACCCAATGTTTAAACCCCCATCCCTATGTGCGGCTAACATGGTGTCCCATTTAACCCAAGATAATTTTTTGTGATCCCCCAAACCCCCCCAAAAGAAATTTTTACGAATTCTCTCAAGTTGTTTTATCACACTCAAAGGCACATGAAACATCGAAAAGTAATATAAAGGCAAGCTTCCTAGAACCGTTTTTACCAAAGTTAGGCGACCCCCGAATGACATCGTTTTAGCTTTCCACTCGGACAACCGCTTTTTGAACTTCTCAATAATAGGATTCCACGCACACACCTTCCTCATATTCTCTCCAATCGGCAACCCCAAATACATGAATGGAAAATCCCCAATACCACATTCATCCATCTCGCCATATTGCCCAATTCACTGTCATTCACCCCCACCCCATACAATCTACTTTTGTTATAGTTAACCCGAAGCCCGGACACTTCTTTAAAGCATTTGAGAATACACATTAAGGCTTTCGCATTCGCTTTATTCCATTTCCCAAAGAATATAGTATCATCGGCATATTGAAGATGTGAAACAACCACATTGTTCCTACCAATTTTGACACCCTGAAAAATTCCTTTATCCACCGCTTCCTTAACTATAGCATTTAACCCTTCCGCCGCTAAAATGAAAAGGAAAGGATGAAAGAGGGTCACCTTGTCTTACCCCCTTTTCTAATCTAAACTCCTCCGTAGGTGATCCGTTAACAAGAATTGACATGGTTGAGGAACTTAAACAACTTTAAACCCATTTACACCATTTCACCCCGAATCCCATTCTTTTCATAATGTCTAATAGAAATCTCCAATTAATACTATCGTAAGCTTTTTCGAAGTCCACATTGAAAATCAAACCTTTTTCTCTATTTTTCTTCATATACCCAACCGTTTCGTTCGCGATAAGCATCCCACCAAGAATGAACCTGCCCTTAATAAACGCATTTTGAACGCCACCCACTACTTTACCGACCACCTTTTTAATTCTCTCAGCAAGCAATTTTGCGATAATTTTATAATAACACCCAATGAGGCTAATGGGGCGGAAATCCCCAAGACCAATCGGGTCAGTAACCTTCGGGATAATGGTCACAAACGAAGAATTACATCCTCTTGATATCTCCATAGCATCCCAAAACCATTTGACCGCCGCCACCAAGTCTGCTTTTAACAGGTCCCAAAATTTCCTAGTAAATTTAAAGTTAAAACCATCCGGCCCTGGAGCTTTGTCCCCCGCGCACCCACTAATGGCTTCCCAAATCTCTTTCTCTGTAAATTTGATGCAGGTTTTACTGACCAGGTCTTAATATTTATAGTGTCTTGCTATACCTATGGTCTACCCTAATGCACTAACGGGCAGTGTACCCGGTCGTGTGTAGTGTAGTAAATGGTAAAGCCGAGGTCGTCCCAAGAGCTATGTGTGTTGGATTATTACTAAGTCTAATTGTCACAGAATTTATAATGGTTTTGATAGGGACTTAATTAATTAAACTACTAATGCAGAATATAAAATAACAGCAAATAAATGGTAAAGGGAAATCAATAGAGGAATAGTGGTGCTAAACTAGTCAATCCTCCTAGCTAGTTATGTCTACGTCTACCTACTTCCAATTACTTCAGGTGGGGTCAAATTTGAGAGGACAGCATTTGGTCAATTCGCCCTAACCTATCAGCAAAGATGCCACCACAGGAGAAATCAGGCGCATCGTCATAAGTCCTGTTGTTCCTGGTCCCCTAAGCCGAGTCATTAAGTACCGCTACATGCTAGATTCTAAATAGTGAGTGCCCGGCCGTTAGGAACTTAGACACTACACCCCTCAATTCTTAAGTTCGTCCAAACGATAAGTGATCAGTTGGTCAAATCGCACAAGTAGAAAGGGTCGTTAGTTGGTCATATCTTACCCTTTCCGTTTCAGTCCGCTCACCTAGGGTCAGTTGGTCATATCTCCTAGGCAATTGGCCTCTATCGCCATTCAAAACTACCAAACCAAGGGTGACTACCAAAGAACTATGCATGCATACACTTATAAATAATTGTACGGAAGTAAAGGTAAACGTAAACAAAACAATTAAGGAATCATAACTAGGCTAGCACCAAAGGGTGCTTAGCCGCTCATATTAATCATGCAAATCAATTCAATATTCAAAGGTACGAAATACATGAATTGAAAGTAAAATAAATAATAAACGCTAAAGCTTATCGTAATGGTGTGACTTCTCCCTTGGAAACAGCTTCGTATGCTTTCCTAGACCTGCCTTGAGCTTTTTCCCACGTTCTCTGAGTGTTGTGTGTGGAATGGGATGCTTTGAAATGCTGGAATTCGTGGGGTATTTATAGGCCAGGTCTGGGTTACGGCGTAACCAATAGAGGAGTTACGCCATAACCTTCTATTTCCTCGTAAATGCACTAGATCTGCTTGTTACGGCGTAACCTTATAAGGTGTTACGCCGTAGTCTTCAATAAACTCGGTTACGTCGTAAGTGATGCAGTAGTTACGGAGTAAGTATCAGCGGCGTGTAACCTCTTTTGACCTAATGGAGTTACGTCATAACCTTTGGGAAGAGTTACGCCGTAACCTCTTGATAAGTTGGACTTCTGGGTCACGCAATAGTTACGGCATAATGTGAGAGACGAGTTACGCCGTAACTTCTTCCAAATAAGCATATTGTGATAAATCTTTTGTAATGTTTCTATTTCCGCGTCTCTTTAGCTCCAATGCTCGTAATTTACCTAAAAGTGGAAAACAATGGAAAACAAGTGTAAATCCATATAAATGATATAAATAACGAGCAATATCGGGGGAAATTGACACTTAATATTCAGGACTATTTGATGTTATCAAATATCCCCCCACTTGAACTCTACTTGCCCTCAAGTAGACCTTATTAGATAGATTCCTAAAAAGATATCTCCCAAAACCTGGAAAATATGAATTTACAAATCCCTTATGATAGAATAAAACAAAGCCGAACACCTCACGAAAGGGGAACAAATACTCAAATCTCTCAACTATTCTAAGTGTCAATTTTGGGGTGATCACTCAATCGCACAGTCATAGCATGTATTCTATCATAAGCTTGGCAGTTACACAAATCTCCACCACTAGAGTTAAGGGCTAAACAGTTCTCGAAGGCAATATGGGTAGACACGACAAAGGTTAAGGGGTGACTCATCATTACTAACATGTCATGGGGAAGTGGACAAAATCAATGATACATGACCAAATCCATGGCCAAGACACCAAAGATTGCTCGCTGCATAATCTAGACAAGCTTCATGACTAAAGGGTAGGATAAGACATGGGATATATAATAGGTGTAAAATGAAAAACAAGCAGGTATTCTAAATCTATAACTAAGTTATCACCACTTACCGTCCGCCCAAAGTTCAAGCTTAGAAGTCTATAAACCGGATCATGAAATGCAAGGTAGATGCGTCATTAGAGGACGTCGTGATGGGCACACTACCTTTTCTTCTTCAGTTGGTAAACCTCCAACTCCAATCTTCTAATGTGACCGAGGTGGCCTCCTTGATACTAATCAATAAAGCTCATACTATAGTGCTTATAACATTGCACTTTATAATATCATAACTCAATCAACTATTATTTATTTATTTTTTTCGAATCACTTTTTTTTTAACATAACAATATAACATCCCCCCACTTGAGATGAACAATGGGAATTCGGGGGGTCTTCAATGATCTTCATAAATGTTGTCAATGAAAGCGTGATCTCCAAACCTATCCACTCGAACCTTGAACTTAGGCAAATGATGACTTCCCAATTACAAATAAAGACTACATGGTAGGCTAAGGTGTAAGGGTGTAACGAAACAATATATTTGGTTAACAAAATGAAAGGAATGGCTCAGAAGGGTGTATCTAGGGGTATCTTGCACTAAAGGTGAGTGCAACAAAAGGGTTTCACATGGGGGTCGAAAAGTTGAGGTGACTAATTGATAGACTCACAATGGTAGGATGTTTGAGTGATAATCCTATAATATTGCCTTCTAAAACTGAAAAGTCCAAATACATCGAGCTAACTCAACATACCTCGTCTATGTTCTCGACATGATGCAAAGGCCAAGTTCTAAAGTTTACAAGCTACCGGCACACTCATAATTTGGTGGATTTGGGGTAAAATATTGGAAACGGATAAGGCTAATCTCACCATGTAATGTCAACGGTTATATGTGCTCGGCTAAGGTCTAATCTAGTTAGGTTCGGAAAAACATGTCAAAATTTTCAAAATGGCATAATTTTTCAAAATAAACTAGAAAAATGAGGGCGAAATAAAGTTCAAGATATAATTCTACTCTCGTCCCCCCACTTGAATTGTACAAAGTCCCTTTTGTACTAGGCATTAAAATAAAGGTGAAGAGAAAGGTAGAATTAGAGCGAGAACTTCCCTGAAATTTGCTCCAAAAAGAAGAAGGCCCACGAGAAAGAACCGTGCCTTCGTTTAAGCGTCATGAACAAACTTCCATCCCTGAAATCACAATACCGACAAGCATAATTCTAAAAAGAAAAATAAAATAAAAATGAAAAACAAATCTAACTCACTTTCGTAGGAATCACGGTTGCATTTAGCGAATGCAACAAGCCTTTTAAACCACTTGGTGTCCCAAGTGGACGAGTGAAGTCTCGTGAGGGTTTACAGGGAACACACCCACAAAGTTCATTTAAAAACTAATACAAGGTTACTGTGTATTAAAATGAAAGAATTAAAGCAGATGAGAGTTACATCGTAACTCCTATTAGGGAGTTACGCCGTAACTGGTAAAAACTGGTAGGAGCTATGAAGCGAGTAGTTACGGCGTAACCACAGAGATGGAATTACGCCGGAATTGCTAATGCGTCAAGAATTCTGATGCTAAAATGTTGGTTACGGCGTAATCACCAAGATGAGTTACGCCGTAACTCTTTGCAGATCAGCAACTGCAGCAGCAATTAGTTCCTCATTTCCTGCAAAATGGTTAGAAAACAAAAAACCCAACAGAAATGAAATAAAACAAAAAGAAATGGATAATTCGGGTTGTCTCCTGAAAGAGCACTTTTCTTTATTAACGAGTCTTTAAGTTAGACTCAGAGATACGGGGCTCCTATGGGGGCCTTTGAGCTTGCCCTACTTCTTCAATATCCTTCATCAAATTATGTCTCATCCATGAACATTTGAGGCAGTTCGGAGGTATTCAACGGTTTCAATTTTTCGGACCTTACAAAATTTCTCTTCCGGACCTTACAAAATTTCTCTTCCGGACCTAGGTGGTAGCGAGTGAATTCATAATTTTCGCTACAATTGGTGGTCTTTTGTAGGGAATTCCCAGGAGCTTGCACCTCCTTTGTTCGTAAGCCTCGTCATTGGGATCAGTGAACTCCTCATCCCCTTGCAATTCAAGGTAATCTAGGATCCCTTCAATATCATCGCCATCAGAAGCTGTGTCCTTGAACCATTCTTCATCGAGCAGATTCTCCACCAGAACGCGCTTGCATTTTTCTTTATCACTACAAACCAACTCCTTCTCATTGTCAACAGTTGTTTCATTCGTGTAGTCGAGACTTTTGTCGCTTGAGTTTTCTTGATTCATGAATTCCTTCCAAATTTTCTCCTTGGTTAATGTGTCCACATATCCATACTTAATTTTTACCCAACTATCGAATCCTAAATTGTCCAGCCAAGGTAAACTTGATCTCTCCTCATCATTGGTTGAGGACCAAAAGAATTCATCTTTTCCTAATCTTCCAGAGTTGCTTCCCCTATTACACATATCGTCGTACGGGTTGCATGACACCCAGAAAATTTCCCCAGGAGTTTTTACTTTTTCGCACCAGTGACTACGTAGTTTCTTGTTGTCAGTTTCTCTTAAGTGCTCATCCGTGCAGAGTATATCTCTATTAGTCTTTTCCTTTTTCTGAATGTGCTCCGCGTAATCAATCTTTAGCTTCATAAGAAGATTTGGGTTGATCTTGGCGTCCCCAAATTGAATTGCGTACCAATCTTTAAAGGCTAAATCTCCGAATTTAATACAATGTCTTTCACGCTCATGAGGGCACGTCCATTCTTCCTTTCTTTCATTGTCTCCTCCATTGCAATACTCGTGGAAGGGGCTACATGAAGGCCATGCCCTAGTGGTTTCTTCATCAGTAATGACGACAGGAGTACACCGGTGAGTGATAAGTGGCTCTTCTTCATCTTCAAGGGAGAGTTCCTCGAGTTTTTCTGACTCTTCCATGTCTAGGAATTTTTCTGCCCATGTATCCCAGTTACGCCGTAACTGAGATTCTTGGTTACGGCGTAATTCATTAGAGTCTCTTTCCTCAGTATTCTTCACAACCCCGTTGTTGCTGTCAAACACAAGGTTACGCTGTAACTCATTAGGTATGTTACGGCGTAACTCAAATCTGTTGATGAATTTTCCCCCTGAATTTGTATCATTGACCTGAACTTTCGAGTTATCATCAGAAAAATTACCTTGCATTCCATAGCTGGTTGGGTCCTTCAGGTTTATCGTTATTTCTCCTTACTTTCTCACTGAGCCTAATCACCATGGATTCAAGGTTTTTCAGAGTTGAGTCGTGTTTGGAAATGTTTCTGTCAGAGTTTTCCTGGAATTCCTTTAACCACACATCCTGCTCCTTTTGCCTTTGGGCTGAATTTTCCATAAATTTATTAATTGTTTCTTCAAGACTGGGCTTTCTTTCTCCATAAGGCCCACGGTTGTAATTTCCACGATAACCATTACTATTTCGATTATCACCGTAAAATGGTCGATTTTCTCCATACTTAGCTTCTTTAATATCCTCTTCGTCCATATGAGGATAATTTTTCGTAAGATGTCCTCCTCCACAGCTTTCACAACCCACTTGGATGGCATGAATGGTTTCTCTGACCTTCAGCATATCTCGACTGAGACTTTCAATTTTACTAGTGATTGCTGCAATTCCGTCGAAGCTTCTGCCTTGGTTTCTTTTACTTCCACCGTCGTGCCATTTTTGAGAATGGTCCGCCATTTTTTGAATGGCTTCAATTGCAGTAGTAGGAGTCATGTTCGGGATAGGTCCTTGATAGTCCAGCATCTGTCTTGTAGTAACATTTATTCCTTTGTAGAAAATATTGACCTTCTGCTGGTTATTTCGATCATTGGTAGGACACTTATAAACAAGATCGTTGTATCTGTCCCAAGCTTGATACAGAGTTTCGTCGTCTTCTTGTTTGAAGTTATGGATCTCCAAAAGCTGATGAGAAATCTTCGATGGTGGGCAATATCTTTGGATAAAGTGTTTCTTCAGTAGTGCCCAAGTGTTAACTGCCCCGGCAGGCAATCTTTCGATCCATCTTCTAGCTGCTCCAGTGAGGGTCATTAAGAAGACCCTGAGCAAAACAACATCATGAGACACGCCCGAAATGTTGAAAAGGCTAGCGATGTATAGGACATTTTCAACGTGCTCATATGCGTCTTCGTCCCTGTTTCCTGAAAAAGGGTTAGCGCGAAGCTCCCTCATAAATTGGTCTTTAATGTCGAAACGAACATCCGCTCCGATTGTCGGTCTTACGAGAACTGGCCCTTGATCAGCTCTAGTCAACGCCAAGTATTCCTCAAGAGTGAGGTCATCGATGTTAATAACTTCCATGGTACCTGAAAACTTGAAATATGATCGTGAGAAAAGTTTAAAAATGAAATGAAAGACTTAATATTAATCCTAATATAACTCCCCGGCAGCGGCGCCAAAAACATGATGCAGGTTTTCCTGACCAGGTCTTAATATTTATAGTGTCTCGCTATACATATGGTCTACCCTAATGCACTAACGGGCAGTGTACCCGGTCGTGTGTAGTGTAGTAAATGGTAAAGCCGAGGTCGTCCCAAGAGCTATGTGTGTTGGATTATTACTAAGTCTAATTGATGAGTGTGTAAATACTCATCATTTTTGGTCAAATCTGAACTGCAAAACACTTAAAAATGCTCAGAAATGCATCAAAATACTGAAAATATCCCAAAATTGCATTTTATATGTTTCAGATGCAAAATGTTTAAAATCAGATGAAAAACGAGCAAAGTTTGCATAATTGGCAGTTTCAGTCCCCCAACTTTCAAAAATGGCAACTTTAGTCCCTGGAATTTCAAAGATTGACAGAATTTACCCCTGGACATTTTAAATTGGAAAATTAACATTTTTAGTCCTTTGGTAATTCTAACTTGTCAAATTTGGTCATTTTGATAAATTTTGGAAAATTACAAGTTTAGTCCTCGAAGTTTTAGAAAATGACAAGTTTGGCCCTTGATCTATTGGAGATTGGCAAGACCAACCCTTGGACTACAATTTCATAATTTACAGTTTGGTCCCTGGAATTTTGAATTGTACACCTTAGGCCCCTAAACTACACCATGTGTCCAAAGTTAATCCTAAATCCAATATCTAACTCTAGCCTAAGCCCAACCCAAATTAAACCTTCAACCCGGTCAAACTCTCAACCCGGTCAACAAAATAAAACCACCCCGCCCACACTATTTCCCTCCAAAACCACTGTCTTCTTCCCACCTGCTCTGCAAACACCAGTCATCCCTGCCACACACCAACCTTCCACCTTATCACTCCACCAACACCAAACATCCAAGAAACATTAATTGCATCCCCTCCTAACACTCAACCCTTCCCCCAGTTGCAATACCCATTTCCCGCCAAAAATCCATCTACGGCCAATATCTATTCTAAGCATCCAACGGCTCAAATAAGTGGTGGGATTTGCTCAGTAGTCAAGTGGGAAGCTTTTGATGTATAAAAAGAAGCAAGAGAAGGAGAGAAAAAGGGAGAGTTAGCTTTTAGTTAGTTTTTAGTTTTAATTTAGTTTTCCAGTCTTGGTTCAGTTTTTATGTATTTATAAAACTGTTACCGTGTTAATTTCTGTCATTTAAATGTTTTCAAGTAGTTATTAATCTCAGTTGTAATTTGTATTTTCAGTTTAATTAATGCAAGCTTAATTTTCAATTTGAATCTCTTGTCCAAATTTCACATAATTGTTGATTACTGTTTCAGTGGTTTCTTTTCCTGTTCATTAAGCTCACATAAGCTTTTCATAGCTTATGTGAGCTGAGAGTTGTTTCATTTTGTTCTAATTCAAGTTTTTGTTAAAAAGTCAACGAAAGTCAACTGATAAAGCTCATCTTAATTCTAGTGTAATTTGTGTTTAAAAGCTTTTTAGTATAAGTAATTCAGTTTTTAGAAGTCCCTTTCAGTTCAAAATTTCAATGTTTAATGAAAAGTTTTCTTTAAAAATCTGTTTTGGTCACATAAAGGGGTGTTTGGAGTTGTTTGGATTGTGGGTCGAGAACCATTCTTGACCCATATTAGAACCTCAAATGATTTTAATTAGTTTTTAATTATAGAGTTGTAATAGTCTCAGTTTCGAAATAAGTTGTTTGAATGAGTTCCCATTGAATCTGTTGCAGCCATTCAGCCATCTATCCATTTTTTTTGTTTAAGTCTTAGGTTGGTTAAAGCTAGTTTTAGGATTTGATTTAGGTGCTATAAGTAGTTAGGCTTATGAGGATTAAGTGTTTTAGCTTATTGTGGTTTTTAGAGCTTATCTTTATACTTATTCTTAGCTCAAACCAGTCCCTCTTGGACTGTTTGAGATAGCATCGCAACAGCTGTAGCAGTGCAGGCCAAACCGTGGCTTTTTGTGAGCTTATTAGTGTTTACATTTGGCTTATTTCAATCTTCCTTAGTGCTATTTAAGAGATGTAGATTAGGAGCTTGGTTAGGTAGCTTATAGAAGCTTTTACAAGCTTCTTTGATAGCATCTTATGTCCTTAGCAGCCCACTACCCCAAACAGGTCTTGGATCCATTTTGCTTCGGAATAAGCTGTCGCACAGCTTATTTTCTCCTTCCCCTTGTCCATTTTAGCTTAGTGAATTAGTTTCATCATAGTTCAGTTTCTAATAAGTTGTTTTGAAGCTTTAAGTTGCCTTGGTAGCTTCACAAAAGTGCTTGCCAAACAGCTTTTTTATTTTCAGCTTATATCACTTCTTATTTATGTTCTTAGCATATTATCTGATTCAGCAGCTTATTTAAGCTTTTTCCCAGTTTTAGTTTTTGTAAATAAGCTTACTTTAGTTCCTTAATTAGTTCCCTTAAGAAAAATTTGAAAAAAAAAATAAATAGCAAAAAGGGTGGGGAGGCAGGCTCGAACCTAAGACCTCCCACCCTAGGAGAAGCATAGTGTGTACCTGTAACCATTGCGCCCTTGGGTCTTTATTGGTTTTAGTTTGCAAGATTTAATACTTAAGGTACCTTGCAGTTTTATGCTAATCAGCTTATTTCATTTTTAACAGCTTATTTCATTAAGCACTAGTGTAGTTTTTTATTTTTCATAGATTCAGTAGTATCTCAAGTATTTTCTGTGAAAGTTTAAGATTTTTCAAAAATGTTTTAGTATTTTTAATCATTTAATTAGTTTAAATTCGTTTTTAATTCATAATAAATAAAATAAAAGTCAAAAATATACCAGGCTTTTTCCTAAAATTATTTTTAGTCAATTAGAATGTAGGAAAATTGTTTTTACACTCGTAGGACTTAAATTGCATCTTTTTCACCTTCGGGAGCTCGGTGCGTTCCCGGTTTTTCACGTTTTTGCATTTTAGCACCCTAGGATGTAATGTAGCTTCGTTTTACTTTTCCTTAGGCTTAGTAATAGTTTATTTTTAGTTATTTAGGGTTCCCTTGCCTTAATTACATTCCCGTTCCTTAATTTTTCACTTTCGTAGCTCGTTTTTAAGAATTCTCGTATTTCCACAAAAGTCATTTTCATAAAAGTTGCTCATTTTCAGGAGTAAAATAGATTTATAAAAGAAAAATCAAAAACATAATTTTTAAAATAGTGATAGCGTTTATTTAATATAATTTAGCTTTTTAATTTTCTTTAATTTGCATTTAAGCCCCTGTAATTTATAAACTTTTTCTTTAGGTATAATTGTTCATAATCAATCATAACCTTTTCCCATTCAAATTCTCTCGATCACTATTCGTTTGGTGATTCATCGCACAGCTCGTTGGGACATAACTACCTGGGGAAACACTATACTCCTCTGATCTTCATTGCATTTGGTTCCAGACTATTTGAAGTTTGTTACGGTTGGCCATTCACAAGTGGCTAGCTTGTGTGACAAAACTTGACGGTTTGGCATCGATCAAATTTTTGGCGCCGCTGCCGGGGAGCTGTGCTAATTATCTTCCGTTTAGCATATTAGTGATTTGAATATTCACTCTTTGTTCATACCATCTATCTATATCTATATATATTTTCTTATAAAAAATCAAAAACCCAAAAAGATTTTCTTTCTTATTTTTACTAAATGTTTATCCAAAAATCCAAAAATATCCATCCTTACCCTCTCACATCTTTGATTCTTCATCCCAACCCCTCTGTAAACCTTTGATTCTTTCTATGTCTTATCATCGACCTCTTGGTTGTCAATGGTGTGGTGGTCCTTATAATGGTGGCAATTGCCCCAGTTGTAGCATGGTGGAGTCAGGAAACGGGTCTGTCTATAACCAGGATCCCTATTCCTACCATAACACAACTGATTTATTCCATCAGCTACCACACTGTGAGACTCAGCAGTTTTACTGTTGTGAGTACTGTGGTGGTTCACACTCCAGTTCTGATTGTCAATCGGGAAACACGCTTGTCTATGAGCAGGTTCCTGATAACAATTATGACTACCACACATATAACTCACAACCACATCAGTTTTACTGTTGTGAGTATTGTGGAGGTCCACACTGTAGCTCTGATTTTCAAACAAGGAATCCATTTCCTTGTAACAATTACGACTCTTCGTATCATAACCAACCTCTACAGTACCAAATGAATCAGGCACCACCTCAGCCTGAGCCACTTCCTCAAAATCTTCTCCTTGATCTTTTGGATTTAGTGAAAGATTTGAAGGAATGTAAACATTCCCAAGATAATCCAAATCAAAAATCCATGGAAGAATTGTTAGCTGAAGAGCAGGCTGCTAAAATAAATTCCCAAATTGCGTTTGAAAAATCTATTAGGGAATCAATTGCAAAAGAAAAAGCAGCCAGATCTAGCTCTCAATTTCGTTTTATTCCTGATGACAGTGATGATGAGGATACACTTGATATCCTTCAATTCTATAAAGATTCATCAAGTTCATCAGATGATATCCCAGCAGTTGAGATTCATTCTCAAACAACTGCTATCACACCCGAGGTTCACACTCACTCTCTGAGCATGGGGGACGAACATCTTGACACTGTTCCTGAAAAGGAATCGGACGAATTCATAAAGTCTAGTGTTGAGAACCTTGTCCCAATCCCAAGAGAGTCACAGGGAATTCTCGAGCATTTGTGTGATATCCCTACCCCTCTTGTCTTCCCAAAAGATCATGTTGAGATGTTCTCCGATTCTGATGATGATGATTCGTTGTCTTGTGGAGACATCGTTTATGTGGAAGATTTACCTTCTAAGCTTGTTAGCTTATAAGAAGAGAATGATGAAGTTACTAACACTGAAATCAAAGATGAAGCACTTCGTGCAACATTATTGAATGTTAATCTTCTCATTTCTAGAATCGAGGCTTTTAATGAAAAGCCTATTTCATCTCCTATCCCCATTAAGGATAGTGACATTCTTTCTGATGATTCTATTCCGGAAATGAAAGCCTTCTGTTTTGATAATATGGGAGAGAAGATTAGTGGCAGTACCACTTTTCATTCTCATAATTCTCTCCCCAATTATGAATCATTTACTTTTGAGGAGTTCGCCAGTGAACTCACTCATATCATATCTCCGCCGGAGTATGATAATTTCTACTTTGATCTAGACACACCCATAATATGTCTTGATCAAGCGAGCTTAACTGATGAGATTCATGAAACTATGAATTCTCCTATTGAGGAAGATGAGTTAGTCATGATTTTCATCATGACTTTCTTTCTTTTCTTCACCTATCCCGTGACTTCTTCTCTTCTTCACTCATTCGGGAGTGAAGATACCATCTTTGACCCCGGCATTTCCATGTACCATTTGTGAGCCGGGTTTGTCTCTCTATATCTCATCGGTGTGGAACTTTCGCGTGCTTCAAATGTTTATACAAACATTTTGAATGAAAGTCCGATGGAGATTGTCTCTTCCACTTACTTCCCCATGAACAAATTAATTCGGGGTCGAGTCAAGCTAGCGACTCGGTAATCAAAAACAGTAGTTAAACATGGGTTTTCACCCGTGTGTACCACCCTAGTGTGGGGGAGTTTCCCCCGCTGTTGTATATAAATTTCAAAAAAAAAAAAAAAAAAAAAAAAAAAAAAAAAAAAAAAAACGGCCGTAGTATTTCCCTTTTACGTTCTCAGTTTCGGCATAACCGCCGGTACTTTGAATATTGAGGGCAATATTCACTTCTAGTGTGGGGGGGAATTCTCACGAATTTTATCATGTAATTATACCACCCAATTCCCCCATTTTTGGCCAAAATTTTTTTTTTGGAGTAAGTGTTTTGCACTTACTCAGCTTATGGTTATCAGTCCGCCATGTCTAATAAACAAAAGGATTGGCTAATCCAGGAGCAAACGGCTCTTGGTAAAGATATCTCAAATCCGTTGACGGCTTGCAATTTGCCCAAAATTGTATGGTGTTCAGCTCACCATATCTTTAATTAGTGAAGAGTTGGCTAGCCCGCAAGTTTATGGCTTGTGGTAAAGGCAGTGGAAAAACCATAATTGGTAATCGACTCACCAAAGATAATATTGATAATTTATCTAAGAGTTGGCTAGTCCAGAAGCAAACGGCTTCTGGTAAAGACAAATCAAATCCGTTGGAAGCTGGTGGTTTGCTCAAAATCACATGGTTATCAGTGTACCATAGTTCTTACTTGAACTGAAACATTTGGCTACTCCAGAAGTAATGGCTTTTGGTAAAGAGATTCAAATCCATTAAGTGTTAGGAATTAGAAAATTCCATAGTGAAGATTCGGTCACCCCAAATATTATCTAGCATAAGTTAGCTCGTAGACTTGTAGTTATTTACGTTGTTCAGTAGTTAATTAGTTAGTTTGTAGCGTAGATTAGTTTAGAGCAACACCGTGGAGGAAGAACGGGTCTTTACCCACTGTATACCTGATCCACAGGCCGATAGGAGGTCGTTATGTTTGTAACTATAAATACCCCTTCCATCCATGGAAGGGGTGGTGCTTTCAATCTAATATTCTACAATTTGTGAAGTAACTCTCTACCAAGAAAACACCCAACTCTCTAACTTTCTCTCTCTAATGGCTAACATGTATTTCCATCATCCAAGACCACCCGAATCATCAACACAATAAAAATAACGATCCAACAATTGGTACCAGAGCCCAGGTTTTTGTGTTTTGATGATTTCTTGTGGTTTTGATTCGTGTTTGAAACTGTTTTTGTTGATTTGTGTGGTTTCGTACCATGGTGGTTGTGGTTTTGAAACTTGTTTACTGGTTTTTGTATGTATGTGGTCGGATTATATCTTTGTGGGTAAATAGTTATGTGCTCAAATAGACTTTTATTGTGGATAAAGTTGTCAAATTTCTTATGGTCAAATGGGTAAAAGTGATGCTTTTTATGTATTTTTCTGGGTTTTGCAACTTGGTCGAAAAACTATTTTCAAACATGGTTCTTGATAGCAACTTGTGTTCTTGTTTCTTAATGGCGACTTGGTCATGTTTTTTAGGTCAAACTGGGTCAAAACAGCCATATGTAGCTGCCTTTGTCACGTTTTCTGGGTTCATTATGCATATGGTCGGAACTTAGTTGGGAAATACATCGGAAGTTTTCAAAGATCTATCTAGCGACTTGGTACAACCAATGGTGGCGACTTGTCTTTACAAGTCGTCTAGATTCGTTGTATATAAGTAGCAGTTATGCTAGCGAGTTGTATTTACAGCTAGCGACTTGACATAAAGGTGGTAGCGACATGAATCAATTTAGCGACTTGTTACTGAACAAGTCGTAGCGACTTATCCTAGCGACTTGTCCTAGCGACTTAGTCTAGCGACTTGTCCTAGCGACTTAGTCGGGCTACTTGTCCTAGCGACTTAGTCGTGCTACTTGGCTTAGCGATTTGGCCTTATGACCCATAAGCTACTTGAAAGAAAGAGATGAAGAAGAATGACTGAACACAAGACACGACCACAACATATCTATGACCACAACAAGACCACGACCAAAGATCTTTAGACCTCAGGTCCAATGACCATCATCAGTCCACGGATTCAACTCAAATCAACCGACTCCAATCCTCCACAATCAAATCCCAATCTATACCTACTCATCCACCATCTCCTACCACATATAATCATGACTCAACAAGAAATAAAAACGAAGATAGATCTCAGAATCTTTATTCGTAGGTTTCAAAGAGCTATCATGCCTCAAAGGGCGTTCCACACGAGTGAAGTATTCATCACAGATCTATATCAACACTACATCTCATAACCATTTAACATCAGTTTACTGAAAAGAAAAAGATTAAAGTTTTCTTCTTTTTTTTTTCTCTCATTCAACCTCATATGTTAAACGGAGTTCATGACTCAAAAATAAAAACGATTCATACTACTCATGGGATCTCAGAATGGGTTCAAACTCGTGTCTGTTATATACAACACAGTGTTTGTTAAATCCCTTATCATCATAGACCACTTTCGAAGCTTAAACTTCTTATTTATATTCGAACCTTTCAAGAAAGATCAAAACTATTCGTTCAATCTTGCTTGTGTTCGTTTGAAGTGAAAGGAAATACGATTGTCAAAATTAACAAACCTACCTGTGTTGAATCTCGTAGCCATCTCTAAATCTCTAGACCATCCCTGTGGTATTTTTGAACCCAAGCCATCTCTGTGGCTAGGTCTCTACAAAGGTTCTCTTGGAGAGTCTTTTTGATTACTGGTGTAAAGATGAGGGTAGCGGACTGATTATGTGAAAGATTGGATTGGATATTGTGATATACTTGGGTGATTTGTGTTTTAGGATTCGTATGGATGATGAAGCAGTTAGATGAAGCAGGTGGAGAGGCGTTTTTTTTAATTACTGTGGTAGGAGGATTTCTTGAGAAGCAGATTTAGGGTTTTGTGGGAGAGAATATTGGAGGGAGGCGGAGATTTGTGAGTAAGTTTAGGGGTTGTAGTGATTTTGTGGTATTATATATCCCCAATTAATTAGGGTACCTGCTGTGATAGTCATGTGTTTAATGGGCTTCTCATCAAGTTTATCGTCAATGTGCTCGTGGGCCTTGCATTCGTGTCCTTAAATTCAGAATATTGGACCAATGTTTAAGCTGGGATCTCGTAGTACATTATGAGTTTTTAATCAACTTATACACTATCTTTACTCAAGTATTACATCTCCATAAAACAATTATTTTACAAATGGTAAAATATATTTTCAAGTGATATACTTTGAGTTGGTTTGGATTCGTTGAATGGCCCATGTGTTCTACATTTGTGTAATGGGCCGAGATTCATTTACGGGTATCACTTGATAATTGGTAGTATGCGTATTTGTGATAAGTGACAACAATGCTATGTTTGGTCACTAACTTTCAACGAATGATACATATGTTTACGGCTAATGGTGGTATTTCTCTTTGCTAAATGGATGAGACTTGATGATGAGATCTGTTAATTGAGATGTATGATTATCGAGATTGGTTGAGACGATGAGACTTAATTGGTTACGCTGATTGATACCTTGGTTTATACATATTCACAATGGTTTTTATGACAAGGCTTGAATTGTTATTGGAACAACGTTGACTACGTGGTTGTTTGAGTTCGATATTTATTATGTGGATTTGAAGTGGCGTTTTCCAGGCACGCTTACTTATTTCGTCTTCTTTCTTTCTACCCTTCCGCGAAGATGACTTGTTTGGGCTTCTGTTGAGTGTGATAAAGACTTGGCCATTTAGTTACGTTTGTGATTCTTTCTCGCTTAACCCACAACGTAGCTATCACTTCGGTGTCTCACTCAGTTGAGAATGTCAAGAGGTTTTGTACATTGGGTACACCGTTTCTTTTTCACGAGGATTAGTACAAGCTTAAGTAACAAATCTGGGGAATTTTACTTCTTGTTCAAATTTGGTATATCGGGTTTACTTCACCATATGGTCACAGCAATTGCCGACAGAATCTGAGAATGATGTGTTTACCAAAGTGCTTACTGGATGGGTGATGATGGTTGTTGATGTTTGATAATGAACCGTTAATGAACCACTGCATGTTCCCCTAAAAGATTTATTCACTGAAACCAAAGTCGTCATATCATATTCAAGCTGACATTGTTTACGGTTTTGTCTTGATTTTGTAAAATCCCGCGAAAGAACCTATTTCTCGGTTTAAATCATAGACTTGTAAAATCCCGTGACAATGGAAACATCCTGGTATTAGTAAAGTGCATTTCCGGATCTATCTTACGGTTTATTCTTGGTTTTGTAAAATCCCGCGAAAGAATCTATTTTTCGGTTTAAACCATAGAGTTGTAAAATCCCGTAATGATAGAACCATCTTGGAGAAGAGAAAGTGTAATTCTGGATCTTACTTGATGTTGCTGCTACGGTTTCTGCTTCAAAGAAGGGATAAAAGGGTGTACTTCATGAATTGGATGTGTTTTTGGATTGTTGTCATGGCAGTTTGGTTATTTCTTGGTTTTAAGGGGTTATGTGCTTATACCATGGTCGGGATGTAACCATTATTAAAGTTCATTTAAATGTCAAAGAAGGCTAGATTTGAGCAGTTCAGAAGATGTGACAACGGCGTTAATTCAGTATTATTTATTTGAGGTTGAAGTGAAATATCACGGGCGAGTATACTTAGTATCTGAAGGTATCGGGGATGGTTGGATGAAGATTCTTCATGATCCTTGTTCGATGCTTATTATCAAAAACGAAGACTTGGAAATCTAGTTATTGTTGGGTGTCTTTTACCTTTTCTTTTACCACTTGGGGGAATTGGGCTCATACCACTACAAAATAACTATCACTTTAAGGAGTTACGTTGTAGTGCTCAGTGTCACATTCAATTGTGGATTTTCAAGAGGTGATGTACGTCTATTACTTGATGGTTGGTTGGTTGAAGAGTATAGAGTACATAGAGAGTACTTAGAGATGCTAATGGAAATTGGCACCGCTCTTTGTTACATATGTGCAAGTTTAAGTCACGAGTTCGGGGTAGTTTACTTCAGGGTCAAATTCATTATATCGGGTTTTCTCCATCAGCTGTCACTACAAAGAGTCTACTGAATGATAATGGGTTGATTACATGTTTTGCCAAAAGAGATGATGAAAAGAGAGAGATTATGATGTATGAACACAACAGTTCATGCCTCGTTCTCTAAAGAAAAGAAAAGTGTACGTTTCAGTGCGCTTTATCTTCAAAAGAAGAGAAATCTTCTTATGACGTTTGAATGCTTCAGTTCAAACCTCGTTCTCTAAAGAAAAGAAAAGTGTACGTCTCAGTGCGCTTTATCTTAGAAAGAAGAGAAATCTTCTTATGACGTATGAACACAACAGTTCATGCCTCGTTCTCTAAAGAAAAGAAATGTGTACATTTCAGTGCGCATTATCTTATGAAGAAGAGAAATCTTCTTATGACGTATGAACACATCAGTTCATGCCTCGTTCTTAAAGAAAAGAAATGTGTACGCTTCAGTGCGCATTATCTTCGGAAGAAGAAAAATCTTCTTATTATGACCATTCTCATCAACATGCTTCATACTTTTTCCATGCGCTTCAGTCATCAAGTGAACCGGGCTACCACTGATTGTTTTCTCATTCCACTTGCTCAATTATAATGAAGATGGCGACATCATGTGCTGATTTTGTGGGAGAGAAGTGTGAATAGAACATTCGGATGATTTTCACTTATTTAGTCAAGAATGGCATCTCCGTATGCAATTCTTGAGGGGGAGAAGAAGTGTGAATTTTTTGCATTGTTGATTGATATTTGAGAATATAAATGGTCATACGGCTCTAAACTCATGTAAGAACCGAGCCTCTTCTTATCGGGTCATCTTCACATGGAGTTTTTCTCTTCTAAGAGTCGTTGGTTGACATCTTCACTCGGATTGATGGGTTTATCGACAAAGTGCTCCCAGTTAATGCTTCACGTATACATCAACATGATGATTCCGAACGATCTCTCTGTTCTTGTTTGATATGATTGGTAGTTTGGTGTTACCATCTTGTGTGTTCGTTGCAGCCTGATTGCTGATTTCCTTGATGAACATCTTTCTGTTCTTGTTTGATTGGGAGGGATTTTAGTTAAGGGGATTTGCAATATGTAAGTTAATTGGGATGCTTTTTGGTGAGATGCTTTTTGGTGTGAGTTGAAGATGTTAACTATCTATTCCCCAACTGCACAATCTTGAAGAAGGTCGAGTCTACAGTCTGTTCTACATCTTCTGCTACATGTTAGAAGACTAAAGACGAGTTGCATTTAACGATCTAAAGACTTCTTCTTAATCTGGGCATTTATTAAACAGATTGTCGGTTTAGGGGAGAGCACTAATTGGGAGAGAGTTATAAGTCAGATTCAATCCCCAATTAGACTTGCTCATATTCTTTAGCAGTGACTCCTCGAGACGTTGTTATTGACTATTTCACGTATTGGACATTTGACACAAGTTGATTACTTCGGAGTTAATCATTTATCACTTATTTGAGATTGAAGTTGACTTTCACAAAGGCGTGTTCTTATTTGATAACTTGCTCGGGCTTAAGAATTTGAGTTGAAAACTTGGTTTATCTAGTTACCAGCAGTCGAGGTGGATGGTTGAAGACCTGGTTAACTATCACTATTAGGAGTTACTTTGTTTTACTCAGTGTCACACGCATATAACGGTGTGGATAATCGCAAGAGGTGTTAATGTCTCATACTTTGCTTGAGTAGTGAGTACTTAGAGATTTGCTTGAAGCATAAATTCTCGACACCGTTCTTCCATCATTAGGTGCAAGCTTAAGATACAAATGTGGGGAAGTTGACTTCAGTTTCAAGTATGGTATATCGGGTTTTTCTTCTTCAGTTGTCACTTCAAATTGTCTACATAAGGGTTGATAAAAATAGTCAGAGAGAGTCTTCAGCATGTTGATTCTCACAATAGTTCAAGTGTTCTTCTCATAAAGATTTCAAGTATTTGGGCTTATACTATGTTGCTGACTCTGAAGTGTCAAAACCAGCAAGGGGTAAGGAGATAAGCACCTAAACGCGAGTAAACTTGATGAACTTAATACTTCTAAGTAATTGAAGATACCCCGGGAAGACAAATGTTATTACCGCAGAGAAACTCAAGGTTTGACTCATGACGAGTAAACTTGATGAACTTAATTCTTCTAAGTAATTAAAGATATCCCGGGAAAACAAATGTCATGACCGAAGAGAAACTCAAGGTTTTACTCATCAAGGCGTTTAGTGTTAGTATTTCATCTACGTGGGGGAAGTGATGTTAGAAAAAGTTTCTGAAGATAAAAGAGGTACACAAGTGCGACATATTCAGGGGAGATAAATGTGTAACATGAGGGAGGTGTTATCAGTTATTCTTTCGGTGGGAATGTGTGTACTTCGGATTCTTGAGCTTCATACACGATCATCAGGGAAGAAAAATGTGAACATGGGAAGGTGTTTTCATTCCCCTCATGATGTGTATTCGGGAGAGCTTTTGGGTATTGGTGTACTTCGGGTTCTTGAGCTTCATACATGATCATCAGGGAAGAAAAATATGAACATGGGGAGGTGTTTTCATTCCCCTCATGATGTGTATTTGGGAGAGTTCTTGAGCATTATACAAAGAGGCTGACTGCATCAATTCAACTACTTGGTGGAATTGTTCTCTTGACACTTTTTGGAATGGATTGCTTCAGACTTAAGTGGTAATGAAATTTGAGAAGAAATTTAAAGAGTGGGATGAAACATTGCTGATCTTCTTCTTGATGATATAACCCCGAATGGAGATCCTCGATTATCGTTCTTAAATGGAGCAGCAGGATTTATGGTAATGGTGTGCTTTTCTGTGCACCTGGCTAAGGCAAGCTTAAAATAGAGCTTCGAATCTGCTCAGCTAAAGGATTTTTGGTTTGGGGGGAAGCTGCCAAAGTCTCACTTTCAGATGGTTCTATTTCTTTCAATTCAAGAGCCCTTGGAAGCTTTGGTGGTGGATGTTTAAGAGATGACGAATTCTATCTTCTACGACGTGCTGCTCGATATCCTTATCTCAGTACTCGTATCATCATCCTCTTTAACTATATCATCTATTCTATCTTTGTATATATTTATTAAAAAACCAAATACAAAAATATAAAACCAACAAAAAGAAAATAGAAAAATATAAAATCTTCAAAAATCCATAAAAATCAGAAAATTTGAAAAAGACCAAAAATATGTTTTCTCTAGACATGTCTTCTGGTATCGATAACATCTACGGTCTTAGAAATGTCATTCAATAATGGCACGGGACTTTAGATGAAGTTCGAGCAGGAGGTGTAAATATTTCTTTTTAAACATGTTTCAAAATATGGCTTACAGTTATTTCAGACTGTAACCCGCGCTTCAAACTATGGCTTACAGTTATTTCAGACTGTAACCCGGGCTTAAAACTATGGTTTGCTATTATTTCAGATAGCAACCCGTTCTTTAAAGAAAGGAAAGTGCTGCGCTAAACCAATTTTCAAATATTTCGTGCACTTATCCTAAAATATATTGAGGAAAGTATGTCGAAGGACTGCTGTTCCTACACAAATGTTTTTCCGTCTAAAATTCTTCAGAAAAATATTTGTTGTATTTCAAATTGGTGGTAAAATGAGTTGCTTGAAAAATCAATCAGGATCAGAGTTTTCGTATTAATTAGCAAAAACTCAATCGATGACTTCAGCACTTTTAAAACTTTTCAAGAAAAAGAGTCATTGATTGAGGGGAAGAATATTTTTCAAATTTATATCATCTAACGGACTTTCTTAATTATCCTACGTGTTTATCTGAAAAAATATAATTGCCTATGTTGAAGGACTAGGTTTCTAGGATATGATTGTTAGGTTTAGATGATTAAAGTTTGATGAACACATAATTCCCATGCTTTATATGATCTGATTGTTATGTTGAATTGACTTTAAATTAGTCGATTGCTGTTATGGGTGATGTCGACTACCATATATCTGTATGTGTGTTCACTAACGTATGCAGGTATATTGGTTATAAGAATGTTACCGATCCGGATCCCACAATTGAAGATGATTGGATGCCGAAAGGAAAGGGTAACTATATCTTGGGTTGACAAATGAAGAAACGGAGCTTAATTGGACTTCTATGGAGAGTTGGCATAAATGCAATGTAAGAGGTCTCACTGCATCAGCAGATGGTTTTCTTCTAAGTGATTGAAGAAACGGAGTTTAATTTGACCTCAGTTGGCATTCAAAATGCAACGTAAAAAGAAGTCTCACTGCATCAGCAGATGGTTTTTCTTCCAAACCCTACAGCAACAAAAACGGAAGCTTCTCATCCACCTAACGTATCTTTGTGCAGGGATAATAGTGATGATACCATTTTTTTTAAACTTTGAATAATATTGTTTTTGAAAATGGAAAAATATTGTTTTGAAAATTAAATGCACTTAAATTTGAAAATCACCGGACTTCTTTTTATCAAAACCTAAGTCACTCAATTATCGACTTCTGTCATTGATTGAGGGGGAGAGTGATTTAAAATATAATATTTTCATACAATATTTATTCATAAAAGTTTCGGTTTGTACGTTATTAAGTGGTGATCTAAAGATTTAATGTTATGTCATGGTATGATTTTTTTCTTTAGAATCAAGGTCTTTCAAAATGAAATTTTTTCTGTTCTTGTTTGATTGTGAAATTGTTTTGTTTTACTTAAAAGATCTCTTAAAAACTATCATACCTGACACTAACAATCTTTAATGTCTTAAAATGGTCCTTATCTGTCATCTTTCAAAATTGAATCTTGCCACGTCTTTCCCCAAATTTTTCTTAATGATTTAAATCAGTTGGGATCACAAAAATCTCAAATGGTTTGATATTTCTGATCGGGGTAGAGATCGTGATTTAAATCTCAAATCTGTTTTAAATAGAATTGGTTTTAGCCCTTTAAAGGCACTCCTGCCTCCATGTGCCAAACGATTTCAATATACATAATGCACATGTTGAGGAGGAGGATTTATCCAAAAACCAGATGAGTATTTAAACAAGGCCACATTTTCTCCCATGTTTTCTAAACCTAATTAAATCACTTGGGATCCAAAATCTCAAAGGGTTTGATATTTTTGATCGGGGGAGAATTTGTGATTTAATAATGAAATTTGATAAAAGGTGATCGTTTTGATTTAATTGTGCAGGCTGCTCTCTCATATGTGCTAAACGCTTTCGAATCTTGAAGCACATATTGAGGGGGAGCATAATTATCGAGGTACAAAAGTTTTTAAAGAGATTTTTAAAGTACCTTGATTGAGTTTTCAAATGGTTTCTTAAATGGCTTTTGTAATCGTGGATGTGCTTCAAAAGAACTCTTGCCTCTATGTGATAAAATGTTTTAAAATATCCTATGCACATATTGAGGGGGAGAATTTTACCAAGAAAATCAAATGGCTTTTTCGTATGAAAATTGTGATCAAAGAAAATATTTCAAAGTCCTCTTGCCTCCATGTGCCAAACAATTTCTAAATCACACGCACATGTTGAGGGGGAGGTTTTCTAAATGATCAAAACTATTAGGGTACAAAATGCTTTGATCTCGTATCACAGGTACCTTGATTGTTTTTCCAAATGATTTTTCAATTGGTTTCATGAAGGAAAGAACAATACCAAAAGACCGACCAATTTACTTTATGCATGGAGTTATAAGGATGGTTAGGTTAGGTATTCGTTCCCACGATCCGCCAGAACCGGAGGGATCTTCCCAGGGACAATCCACTAGATAGTGTAGAGTCCTTAGGAATATTGAAAAAAGGAGAAAAATGAGAAATGGGAAGAATGCGGACTGAGATAGAGCTAGTACTGGAACAAACCTAACAAAGTTCTAGTTATGAAGTCTCGGTAAGCACTGAAGGGGTTGAAGAATGAAAAAGAAATGAATATGAAAAAGGGTGAAAAGAAATAGCCCTCCAATAATTCAACCTTAGGGCAGAAACCGGGTTCAATACATATGCTACTGGTGGTTACTAAGGTAACACTGGTATTGAAGACAAGACGTCATGGACCCAGTGACGCACTGCACTAACCTTTCCAAGCTACTCAAGTTCCTCTTAAAAGGGCTTGTTTCATTCTCACGGGGAACCGACATAATCTATCGACTTTCTCTTAGAGATTGTTGATATTGAAGAAGGAGACCCTCTCCCTAGTCTCCGGCACAGGAACCAAAAATGCACGATTGAGTCTAGAGCCAAGAGATCATCCACAATATCTCATTAGGACACATAATTAATGAAGACTTGCTGTTTCACACAATGTGGAAAGTAAGAATATATTAAGAGTCCTACGCATTATCCTTGTGGTATTGCCAGAACATCCGAGTGATATGAAAATATTCACGATGAAGATGGAAATCCTTCTAGAGCCAACATCAAACAAGCTCTTGGTGGGTGACATGTGAGATCTTCTCGTAAGATCAAACTTGTGACAACTGGATAGAAACAATGGGGCGATTCAGTCTTGAATCAACCTTGGTCCAGGAATGGAATTGACGAATACTTTTGGAAAAACCGTTCGATGTGCAAATCTTCTTTTCTCTAGCACGTCGAATGTGTACTTATGTTTTCAAAACACAAAAAGTATCTCTGATTGAAAAATACTTTTAGAAAAACCATTCGATGTGCGAATCTCTTCTTTTCACTAGCACGTCGAATGTGTACTCATTCTCTAATACAAAAAGTATTTTGTTTGAAAATTGATCTTTCTCATAAAACCTTCATCGTATTGCAAAACTCTTTCTTCAAGCAATACGCGATTGTTTTTCAAATCATTTTTCATCAATCAGTGAATCTCAATTTGCTGGTTCACTCACTCCGTGTTGTCTTCTTTGAGACGTTCCGGTTTGAGAACAGCTAGAACAGCTGCGAAACCCTGTCAAGGAGATTCTTAGGAATCCTACCTGATCACAGGCAGTATTTATACTGATCAACGGGGAACCGTGGGCCATGTACCTCAATTCAGCGAAAGTGATCAAAGACACTTTCGTGTGTTTATTGCTAACTGTTGTTTGCAGGTACATTTGGACGGTTGCATCTGATCAGAATTGAGGAGTCAATCCAAAGCCGCATGCTCACAACATCCACACTTAATTTGAAGAAATCATGACTGGTGCATATCTACATAACCTGGCTCTGATATTTCATACTATGCTTCTGCTTCGCTGCTGCAAATATCATGAACCAGTAAGGCTTCCGCTACTCTGATGGAAAGATGTCATGATTCAAAAGTGTGAGCATGTTGGTCCGAAAGTCACAACTTCACATGATGGCAACACAATAAAGGGTGATCCAGAGATTTACTGTGGCTGATGATCTTAAAGAAAGCTCGAAGATCATCAAAGATGTGGATCAGTTCAAAGACCTCCACTTAAAGTACAAATCTATGCAGACTTTGAAGAATCGCTACAAAAGCACAAAGATTGCGAAAGTGAAGAATTCAAGTCTACGAGCTCTAGAACAATGTCAAAGAAAGAATGCTAGGATTCGAAATGTAAAACATGGGGTGACCTCCCTTAGGGGGAGATTGTTAGGAATTAGAAAATTCCATAGTGAAGAGTCGGTCACCCCAAATGTTATCTAGCATAAGTTAGCTCGTAGACTTGTAGTTATTTACGTTGTTCAGTAGTTAATTAGTTAGTTTGTAGCGTAGATTAGTTTAGAGCAACACCGTGGAGGAAGGACGGGTCTTTACCCACTGTATACCTGATCCACAGGCCGATAGGAGGTCGTTATGTTTGTAACTATAAATACCCCTTCCATCCATGGAAGGGGTGGTGCTTTCAATCTAATATTCTACAATTTGTGAAGTAACTCTCTACCAAGAAAACACCCAACTCTCTAACTTTCTCTCTCTAATGGCTAACATGTATTTCCATCATCCAAGACCACCCGAATCATCAACAAAATAAAAATAACGATCCAACATTAAGTTTTTCTCAAAAGATTGCTAGGGACTAGCAATAGTTTAGTGTGGGGGATTGATGAGTGTGTAAATACTCATCATTTTTTGTCAAATCTGAACTGCAAAACACTTAAAAATGCTCAGAAATGCATCAAAATACTCCCAAAATTGCATTTTATATGTTTCAGATGCAAAATGTTTAAAATCAGATGAAAAACGAGCAAAGTTTGCATAATTGGCAGTTTCAGTCCTCCAACTTTCAAAAATGGCAACTTTAGTCCCTGGAATTTCAAAGATTGACAAAATTTACCCCTGGACATTTTAAATTGGAAAATTAACATTTTTAGTCCTTTGGTAATTCTAACTTGTCAAATTTGGTCATTTTGATAAATTTTGGAAAATTACAAGTTTAGTCCCCGGAGTTTTAGAAAATGACAAGTTTGGCCCTTGATCTATTGGAGATTGGCAAGACCAACCCTTGGACTACAATTTCATAATTTACAGTTTGGTCCCTGGAATTTTGGATTGTACACCTTAGGCCCCAAAACTACACCATGTGTCCAAAGTTAATCCTAAATCCAATATCTAACTCTAGCCTAAGCCCAACCCAAATTAAACCTTCAACCCGGTCAAACTCTCAACCCGGTCAACAAAATAAAACCACCCCGCCCACACTATTTCCCTCCAAAACCACTGTCTTCTTCTCACCTGCTCTGCAAACACCAGTCATCCCTGCCACACACCAACCCTTCACCTTATCACTCCACCAACACCAAACATCCAAGAAACATTAATTGCATCCCCTCCTAACACTCAACCCTTCCCCCAGTTGCAATACCCATTTCTCGCCAAAAATCCATCTACGGCCAATATCTATTCTAAGCATCCAACGGCTCAAATAAGTGGTGGGATTTGCTCAGTAGTCAAGTGGGAAGCTTTTGATGTATAAAAAGAAGCAAGAGAATGAGAGAAAAAGGGAGAGTTAGCTTTTAGTTAGTTTTTAGTTTTAATTTAGTTTTCCAGTCTTGGTTCAGTTTTTATGTATTTAGAAAACTGTTACCGTGTTAATTTCTGTCATTTAAATGTTTTCAAGTAGTTATTAATCTCAGTTGTAATTTGTATTTTCAGTTTAATTAATGCAAGCTTAATTTTCAACTTGAATCTCTTGTCCAAATTTCACATAATTGTTGATTACTGTTTCAGTGGTTTCTTTTCCTGTTCATTAAGCTCACATAAGCTTTTCATAGCTTATGTGAGTTGAGAGTTGTTTCATTTTGTTCTAATTCAAGTTTTTGTTAAAAAGTCAACGAAAGTCAACTGATAAAGCTCATCTTAATTCTAGTGTAATTTGTGTTTAAAAGCTTTTTAGTATAAGTAATTTAGTTTTTAGAAGTCCCTTTCAGTTCAAAATTTCAATGTTTAATGAAAAGTTTTCTTTAAAAATCTGTTTTGGTCACATAAAGGGGTGTTTGTAGTAGTTTGGATTGTGGGTCGAGAACCATTCTTGACCCATATTAGAACCTCAAATGATTTTAATTAGTTTTTAATTATAGAGTTGTAATAGTCTCAGTTGCGAAATAAGTTGTTTGAATGAGTTCCCATTGAATCTGTTGCAGCCATTCAGCCATCTATCCATTTTTTTTGTTTAAGTCTTAGGTTGGTTAAAGCTAGTTTTAGGATTTGATTTAGGTGCTATAAGTAGTTAGGCTTATGAGGATTAAGTGTTTTAGCTTATTGTGGTTTTTAGAGCTAATCTTTATACTTATTCTTAGCTCAAAACAGTCCCTCTTAGACTGTTTGAGATAGCATCACAGCAGCTGTAGCAGTGCAGGCCAAACCGTGGCTTTTTGTGAGCTTATTAGTGTTTACATTTGGCTTATTTCAATCTTCCTTAGTGCTATTTAAGAGATGTAGATTAGGAGCTTGGTTAGGTAGCTTATAGAAGCTTTTACAAGCTTCTTTGATAGCATCTTATGTCCTTAGCAGCCCACTACCCCAAACAGGTCTTGGATCCATTTTGCTTCGGAATAAGCTGTCGCACAGCTTATTTTCTCCTTCCCCTTGTCCATTTTAGCTTAGTGAATTAGTTTCATCATAGTTTAGTTTCTAATAAGTTGTTTTGAAGCTTTAAGTTGCCTTGGTAGCTTCACAAAAGTGCTTGCCAAACAGCTTTTTTATTTTCAGCTTATATCACTTCTTATTTATGTTCTTAGCATATTATCTGATTCAGCAGCTTATTTAAGCTTTTTCCCAGTTTTAGTTTTTGTAAATAAGCTTACTTTAGTTCCTTAATTAGTTCCCTTAAGAAAAATTTGAAAAAAAAAATAAATAGCAAAAAGGGTGGGGAGGCAGGCTCGAACCTAAGACCTCCCACCCTAGGAGAAGCATAGTGTGTACCTGTAACCATTGCGCCCTTGGGTCTTTATTGGTTTTAGTTTGCAAGATTTAATACTTAAGGTACCTTGCAGTTTTATGCTAATCAGCTTATTTCATTTTTTAACAGCTTATTTCATTAAGCACTAGTGTAGTTTTTTATTTTTCATAGATTCAGTAGTATCTCAAGTATTTTCTGTGAAAGTTTAAGATTTTTCAAAAATGTTTTAGTATTTTTAATCATTTAATTAGTTTAAATTCGTTTTTAATTCATAATAAATAAAATAAAAGTCAAAAATATACCAGGCTTTTTCCTAAAATTATTTTTAGTCAATTAGAATGTAGGAAAATTGTTTTTACACTCGTAGGACTTAAATTGCATCTTTTTCACCTTCGGGAGCTCGGTGCGTTCCCGGTTTTTCACGTTTTTGCATTTTAGCACCCTAGGATGTAATGTAGCTTCGTTTTACTTTTCCTTAGGCTTAGTAATAGTTTATTTTTAGTTATTTAGGGTTCCCTTGCCTTAATTACATTCCCGTTCCTTAATTTTTCACTTTCGTAGCTCGTTTTTAAGAATTCTCGTATTTCCACAAAAGTCATTTTCATAAAAGTTGCTCATTTTCAGGAGTAAAATAGATTTATAAAAGAAAAATCAAAAACATAATTTTTAAAATAGTGATAACGTTTATTTAATATAATTTAGCTTTTTAATTTTCTTTAATTTGCATTTAAGCCCATGTAATTTATAAACTTTTTCTTTAGGTATAATTGTTCATAATCAATCATAACCTTTTCCCATTCAAATTCTCTCGATCACTATTCGTTTGGTGATTCATCGCACAGCTCGTTGGGACATAACGTCCTGGGGAAACACTATACTCCTCTGATCTTCATTGCATTTGGTTCCAGACTGTTTGAAGTTTGTTACGGTTGGCCATTCACAAGTGGCTAGCTTGTGTGACAAAACTTAACGGTTTGGCATCGATCAAATTTTTGTCTAATTGTCACAGAATTTATAATGGTTTTGATAGGGACTTAATTAATTAAACTACTAATGCAGAATATAAAATAACAGCAAATAAATGGTAAAGGGAAATCAATATAGGAATAGTGGTGCTAACCTAGTCAATCCTCCTAGCTAGTTATGTCTACGTCTACCTACTTCCAATTACTTCAGGTGGGGTCAAATTCGAGAGGACAGCATTTGGTCAATTCGCCCTAACCTATCAGCAAAGATGCCACCACAGGAGAAATCAGACGCACCGTCATAAGTCCTGTTGTTCCTGGTCCCCTAAGCCGAGTCATTAAGTACCGCTACATGCTAGATTCTAAATACTGAGTGCTCGGCCGTTAGGAACTTAGACACTACACCCCCCAATTCTTAAGTTCATCCAAACGATAGGTGATCAGTTGGTCAAATCGCACAAGTAGAAAGAGTCGTCAGTTGGTCATATCTTACCCTTTCCGTCTCAGTCCTCTCACCTAGGGTCAGTTGGTCATATCTCCTAGGCAATTGGCCTCTATCGCCATTCAAAACTACCGAACCAAGGGTGACTACCAAAGAACTATGCATGCATACACTTTGAAATAATTGTACGGAAGTAAAGGTAAACGCAAACAAAACAATTAAGGAATCATAACTAGGCTAGCACCAAAGGGTGCTTAGCCGCTCATATTAATCATGCAAATCAATTCAATATTCAAAGGTACGAAATACATGAATTGAAAGTAAAATAAATAATAAACGCTAAAGCTTATAGTAATGGTGTGACTTCTCCCTTGGAAACAGCTCCGTATGCTTTCCTAGACCTGCCTTGAGCTTTTTCCCACGTTCTCAGAGTGTTGTGTGTGGAATGGGATGCTTTGAAATGCTGGAATTCGCGGGGTATTTATAGGCCAGGTCTGGGTTACGGCGTAACCAATAGAGGAGTTACGCCGTAAGCTTCTATTTCCTCGTAAATGCACTAGATCTGCTTGTTACGGCGTAACCTTATAAGGGGTTACGCCGTAGTATTCAATAAACTCGGTTACGTCGTAAGTGATGCAGTAGTTACGGCGTAAGTATCAGCGGCGTGTAACCTCTTTTGACCTAATGGAGTTACGTCGTAACCTTTGGGAAGAGTTACGTCGTAACCTCTTGATAAGTTGGACTTTTGGGTCACGCAATAGTTACGTCGTAATGTGAGAGACGAGTTACGCCGTAACTTCTTCCAAATAAGCATACTGTGACAAATCTTTAGTAATGTTTCTATTTCCGCGTCTCTATAGCTCCAATGCTCGTAATTTACCTGAAAGTGGAAAACAATGGAAAACAAGCGTAAATCCATATAAATGATATAAATAACGAGCAATATCGGGGGAAATTGACACTTAATATTCAGGACTATTTGATGTTATCAAAATTCCTTTTCCAACTCCGTCACATCCTCTGTTGATATTTTTTCAATTCTGTCACAACAGAAAATGGGACGAAGAGAAGACCCCTCGCTAAATAACAATTTATAATGTCTCATCATCTCTACCTTGATCGTTTTCAGATCCTCGCACCATATACCATTAACCATAAGCCCCGTAATATTATTCTTGTTGTTTCTCCTCTTTATATAAGAATGAGAGAATTTCGTATTTTCATCACCGTCCACATCCCACTTCACCCTAGCTTTTTGTCGAAGCATACCCACATATTCATGTTCTTTATTCACCCATAGTCTTCTAGCCTCCATCCAAGCTAGTCTTTCATTTTCGTCTAAAATTCTTTTTTCCGCTTCCAACTCTAACCTCATTGCCTCATTTTTGTAAAACTCAATTTTCTCCTTAGGAGCCCCAAATCTTTCTTTACTCCATTTTTTGAGCACTACTTTAACATTTTTAAGTTTATCCCGGAATCGACAATTCGGCCTACTGCTCCTAACTTCCAACTTCAGTGCCTCCTCTACCACTTGCCCTATATCGATCTCCTCTAACCAAATGTCAAAAATGCGGAAAGGTCTCGGACCGAAATCCAAATTAGCGTCCTTTAGAACGATAGGACAATGAGCAGAAAGCTTCCGGTCAAGAGCTACAACGGAGAGGTTACCCCAAAGATTACCAAACTCATCGTTCATCAAAAATCTATCTAGCTTACTAAACTTTACTCCGTCATCACTTATTCTAGTGAACTTCCTCCCACCCGTCGGAACCTCCACTAGCTTTGCTTCATCAATGAAACCATTAAACTCATTCATCTCTCTACCATTAACTTGTGAATTGAGCCTGTCGTCATTACACCTTACTACATTCCAGTCCCCGAAGATACACCAAGCTCCCCTCATTCTCTCCATTAAGCCTAAGAGCCTTTCCCACAAAGATGTTTTTTGACTACCAACGTGCGGCCCATAAATACAAACCAAATAGATGTCCTTGGTCCTCCCTTTCCAATAGCAAGTATGTTTGTGGTGTTGTATAAATTATGTTCCAAATTATATGTATGTTTGGTTCACTTGTTTACATGATTACATTCACGTCAGCGTAATATCATCATTTAATACATCATTACTATCATCATCTTTTACTTTTTATGGTCACTACTAAACAAAAAATATAAAAGTACCACACTTTATACAAACATATCACACGATATACTACACATACTGACACCAAAATAATAATAATAAAAGTCACGGGTATTGTAGACCACCACTACATGCAAAATCTGAAGCATGGTACGTGATGTTTGGATGGCTTTTATGAGGATCACTCGTGGGAGGTGGGATAGCGGTGATCCACCACCTCTCATAAAAAGTAGCCGCAAAAATAAACTAACGTTCATGCGTCTTTTTGTTGTTAGTTACAAACTTATATAATTTTGAAACTAAAAAACTAATGAATATGATTGCCTTTAAAAACTTGAAGAGGAATGATAGTTGCCTTTAAAACTATGCGAAGCATGCTGTTAAAGAATAATTGTGATGACTTAGTTTTTCATGCTTTTGAATTAGACTCAAACAATATTATTTTATTTATTTATTTGTTTTTCTTTTGAAAGTGACATACATTATTGATGCTTTTCAACTAAAACAACAGTTGATGCGCCATTTTCAAACTAAATTTAATACTAGGTAGAACCTACATACAAGTTGACTTTATTTATTTATTTATTATAAGTTAGACATTATTAATAATTTAATATCTTTATATTAGTTCTACATATTAAAGTTAAAAATAAAATAAAGGTAATTTAACTACTCATAAGTTAAGTATTATTTTTTGAGTAAATAAGGTTTTCAGATAGTAATAGAGTAGGAATTAGTCGTATTATAAAGCAAATTATATAATTTGGTTTTAAACTGTTTGATACTTTGATTGGCTGCCTTAAGAATCACAAAGAGATAAAGATGGTTCATTTTTAACTTTTCTAAGTTGGAATATATGTAAAAGCGTACAAACTGAAAAATAAAATGAAGCCACAACTTTTATTGGGCTTACTTTACTCAATTATTGGCTTAAAAAGAATTATAAGTATATATTAAAACACAAATAAAACGCTGCCGTTTTAGCTGCTCATCTACAGTGTAGCTACAGTACTGTAGCTACTTTCCCGCCTTTTTTGTGGGCTATCTTTGGCCTGGTGACTTGGGTCATTTTGTTGATCGTGTGTTTAGCCCAGAAACAAATGTTTATCATCCCCACTCTGCATCCACCCTATCAAGATAAAAGAAGAACCTAGAACCTAGAAGAATACATATCTATCAGTAAGAGTCTCAAACGCACCCTAATTCACAATTAAGATGCAGGGAAAATCAAAGCTAGAAAGAGGGCATAAAATACAGTGGCGCAGAGGATACAGGATCAGAGGTTCTTCTACAGATCCACATAGCCAAAAACACACATACCCAAAAGGTATGTACTCTGATTATTATGGGTTTTTGATGATTTTTGGACTTACTTATGATTTTGGGGTTGATTTAAGGCTTAAACATGTTATTAGCTTGCATCATTAGATGATGCTGCCATTAAATCATTTTTTAAGCAGGTATTATTTTTTTATTTCGGATTTTTTTTTTCGGCTTTGATTGCTAGGAAGAACAAGATGCGGACTATGGTTGTTGATGATGAGTTAGTGATAAAGATGCTTTTGGTTTTGGTGTGTGTCGCTGCAACTACACGGTGGTGAGCAGTGGTTATTTGATTGGTTATTGGTTGCTTATAATGAACTAGATAGTTTGACGACTAATTGGTCATTTATGCAGGTATGGATATTAAAGTCTTATGCCGCAACCACTTTTATTCGGAATCAGGTATATATGGGACTTTTGGAGATTTCTTGAAGGTTTTTGTCTTTGTGATATTTTAGGAATAAGGATTTGTTTATTTATAATTAAAGATTGGATTTTTATGTTTTAGATGTTAGGAATGAAGTGATATAAAGTTGCTAATATGAGATATGGAGGAGGTGGAGAGAGTTAGAATGAAAGAACGATATTTTTTCGCAGGAGATTGTGAGGGTTGTGAGAAAGTGTAGGATTTCAGCGGTTTCATCAATTAGCGAAATACACATCGTTTGTTGGGGACGTTGTTCCAAAACCACAGACCCACGGGAACTGGACGTGTGGGATCACGAGGCACTGAAACATTAGGTGTTGGATCGTTTGGTGTGGATGGTGCAATCAGGGCACGAATGGATCATGGTCATCTGCAGCAGGTATGTTCTCATGATCCTTTGTTGGCACGTGATACGGAAATTGAACATTAGGGATCTACCAATGTTACGGCTCATGGTGAGGAAAACTTTCTAAATTTTTTTACGACTTTTTGTTTATCTCAGTATATGTTTTCAAAGCTCACTTTTGTATTTAACTGATTTATGCTTCCAACGAGCTCTTGATCGTGTGATATAGATGGTGCAATAAGGCCACGAATCCTCACGACCGTCAAGCAGCATTAGTGTTTCTTGCAGACGCAAAAACACACGTTTGGACTTATAATAATATAATATATCAGATGCAAAAAAAAAAAAAAAAAAAAAAAAACAGATCATTTGGCATTGTTTGTGACACGCCCACCGGTTCTTCAGATGCTGGTGTTTCCTGTAGACAACAAGCTCTTCATGCGAGCAATGTTTTCGATAATCAAATGGCGGCAGACCTGTTAATGCATCAGCAACCACTGATTCATACCAAAGGAAAACGGAAGGCTACAGGTAATATATAACTGATGTATTTTAGCATAAATGTGTTACCAAAAACAACGTTACTAATAATTGTAACCATATTGCTGTTTGCGTTTCAGCGCAGATACCAGCTATGGATTTACCTTCTTGGATTGGAAATAGCAATAATAAACGTAATTCATGAACACTTATAATTCATGAACACTTATAAAGGTTAGAGGTATAGCGAAAGAAAGTAAAGGAACTTCCTGCAGTTTTGTTAGACGCGTCAGCTCTGGCCGAGCAGTATACCATGGTAAGTTACTTCCAATCATGTCCTTTTTTTGGAACCTGCAGAGTACAAGTACTTTGGTCGTTGCAACCAAGTATGCTCCTGTTGTCGCACTTTTTTTTGGTATTGACGATTGGATTGGACGTTTGACAAGGGTTTATTTTATTCTTGATTTATTTGCTGTTAATGATTTGGCCTAATTTATGTTATAGTAGGTAGACTATTAGAAGGTGAAATTAAGTAGATAGCAAAAACAAAATGATAAACTCAAAAGGGTATCAAGAACTTCAACCTAGGCGATGTGTTGGTTATGATGGTGAGGGACTTTGGTAAATGTTTGTTTTGCCCCTCGATGGCGTTGTCGTACCTTCTGGTAAGGAATAGTACAGTTTGTTGTTAACTTTTTCCGACGAATAAAAGTGCCATAACAATCTGGTATTTTTTTTCCTTTTGCAGGGAAACAGCCGACACACGTTTCTACTTGCAATGTGACACTCTCAATCGGTTCATATTTTATACATAGTTGATTAGATGATGCAAATCAGCAGCTTCTCGCTTTTGGTAAGGAATAGCATGCTTTGGATGTTTACGAGTCGTGATGAATAGAAGGACCGCAACCAACTGTCGTTTGTAATTTTTAAAAAATTTTGTTTGCAGGGAACCAACTGGCAGCCGTTTTTGCATTATTTGTCGATGTATCAGTTGAATGTTACGTTCTCGGTCAGTTTATATCAGCTGAGAGACTATTGCTTTGCTTATGCTTGCTTTACTGATGTTTCCGAACAAAGTAGCATTGCAGCCACACATGTTCCTCGGTCTTGACATTGGGGTAAGATACATATTATTATATAAGGGTTGCATTGCTGTCGTTCTATCAGTAATATTAACCACGCCTATAATTTTTATCACCATTAGTACTTACCAACTCATACTTAGTTATACTTTTTATTTAGTCATTGCATTATTACCAATTTTATTATTAATTTTCCGGTACAATGCTGAGAATGGAAAATGTTAATAGACGCCCCAGCATGAGCCGTGTGGCACCTCTGAAGAACCAGAAAAAGCTCTGGACGACAGAGCTCATGGGGAATTGAATCCGTATAAGGTGGTTGAGGTTGCCAATCTATTTACATTCGATTTATTTTTTATGTGGAGTTATGAATACTGTTTGTTTATTATTCAACTGAAAATGCAGGGTAGCCTTACAGATTCACTACGTATTAAGGATTTAATGAGTATGTTTAAGAGCTTCTAAACCTGCGATATACGGGTCAGTTGCAACGGCAAGCTTTCAGGCGTATTGGTGAGTGACCACCAGCCGGTGTCTTATTGGAAGCAAGAGGCTGAGTTGTGGTCATTATTTGATATGTGAAGTCTTGCCAAAACAAAAAAAGCGCACATTCACCCAGGTAGTTGTCTTTTTGCTGATAAATAAGAAACATGGTTCAGAACAATCCATCATGTTTTATATACGTAACAACTGTGGTATTTTCCTTTCAGCGTATCACAAGCTGCAGCTGATCGTGTTCGATAACAACTTTGGATCAGGTGGTTCTTAAGGTAAAAGAATCTACACGTGATGATTGTTAATTGATAGCAACAATTATTACCTATTAGATTGTGATTCTGAAACTGATAATTAACAGATTCCTTTGTACGATAAACCTATGCTATGTTCAACTGACTGTCATTTAATCTTCTTATTTATGTGCTATTGTGTATAACATAGTGCGTTACTCTGTTAGGTTAGTTTGTGAATTGAACATGTGTTTTTTTTCATGTTGATACAGATTGGTAAGCGCGAGAGGATCCATGAACTGAATATGAACAGTAGGTATGTGTATAATGCATTGCAGGCGACATACCTTGCTAGAAGCCGACTTCGTCTAAATTTAATGGAGTGTATGGATCAGGATTATTGTACGTATTAACTTCCTATGTTAATATGAGTTTCCGTTTTAAATTTCAGTTAGGTGAGGTCCAAAACAACTCTCTTAGCTTTTGTTATTCTCTCTTTTCGTGACTTTAGGTTCGACCCACTTTGTTTAGGTAAGGTGCCGAAGAGCTTCGACAAGTCTAGGGAGGCCGAGCTCAGTCAATGCAGATATATATAATTGAGGTACTAACATTTTATAGCTTTGCAGCCACATATCTTGCTACATGAGGCTTACAATTAGGTAAAAGCACAATAAAGGGATAACACTTTTGGTCATTGCAAATAATTGTTACTTGAGCAATTTTGAGTGAAAGTACATGATAAGCGACGCTAAATGATAACTTTAACGGGGGTGTTTGGATATGCGTCTTTATGTATCATATAATTTAGATACTTGAGAATATTTACCAACTTAGGTGTCGTTTGTTTTTTCAGAGCTTTTACCTCTTCATCTGCAAACCATGTCTGCAAAAGAAGAGGTACATTTAAGCTCTTCATCTGCAACAAGAAGACTGTTTGTTTTTTGTGCTATTGAAGTACTTCTTTCATTTTTCTTCTTTTTCTTCTTTTTTCTTTTTTCTTTTTCACTAGTATTTTTTGTGCTATTAAAGTAACTTTTTTTTTCCTTTTTCTTTTTCACTAGTTTTTTTACATTTTCGTCTGTTTTTTACATTTTCCTCCATTTTCTATGTTTTCGTCTGTTTTTTAATGTTTTTGTCATTTTTTACATTTTAGTCCATTTTCTTACGTTTTCGTCCGGTTTTTTACGTTTTCGTCTGTTTTTTTACGCTTACATCTTTTTTTTACGTTTTCGTTTGTTTTTTTACGTTTTCGTATGTTTTTACGTTTTCGGCTGTTTTTTTTTACGTTTCCATCCTTTTTCTTACGTTTTATTCATTTTTTTTACGTTTTCGTCCGTTTTAATCTTCTTACGTTTTCGGCTGTTTTTTTTTAAGTTTCCACATTTTTCTTACGTTTTATTCATTTTTTTTTACGTTTTCGCCATTTTTACATTTTCGACCGTTTTTTTACGTTTTCGTCTGTTTTTTTTTATGTTTTCGTCTGTTTTCTTTCGTTTTTATTCGTTTTCTTACATTATCTTACGTTTTGTTAGGTAAGATAAAATAACGTACAAAAAACTTATAAAATCATATGAAAATGGAGGAAAAAGTAAAATAAACACATGAAAATATATAAAACGGATTAAAACGTAAAAAACGAACGAAAGCGTAAAAAAGGGATGAAAACGTAAAAACGGACGAAAACGTAAAAAAAGGATGAACACGTAAAAACATACGAAAACATAAAAAAAAATACAAAAACATTAAAAAACGGACGAAAACATGAAAAACGAACATAAACGTAATAAAGCGGACTAAAACTTAAGAAAACAGGCGAAATTGTAAGAAAATGGACGAAAAAGTAAAAAAAACAGACGAAAACGTAAAAAAAGGGCGAAAACGTAAAAAAGGAGGCGAAAACGTAAAAAAACGGACGAAAACGTAAAAAAACGGACGAAAATATAAGAAAACGGACGAAAACGTAAAAAGACGGACGAAAACGTAAAAAAAATGCGAAAACGTAAAAAAACGGGCGAAATCGTAAAAAACGGGCGAAAACGTAAAAAAACGGACGAAAACGTAAAAAGACGGACGAAACGTAAAAGAGATGTAAGATATTGAGAAAGAGATGTAGGGGTTGTGAGAAGAGGTAAGAAGTGGAAAAGAAGAGATAAATTATGTCTGCATGGTAGAAGAGGAAATAAGAGATTTTAGCCTCTTATGTCTGAAAAAAAACAAACGGTCTTCAAGGAATACGTCTGCGCGCCTGCAGACAAAAGAGGCAAAGAAGAGCTTTTTTGAAAAAACAAACAAGGCCTTAATGTGACTAATGAAACCAAAACCAACTTTGAAAGTGCTTAGTGCAGTAAGGTTTGTTAAAACGCAAGGAATAGGTACTGATCATATCATACACATTGTAAATGGAAACTCATAAGCAATATATTGTTGTTCCAATGGTAAAAAATATAGCTGTAGCTTTTGTCTTGATATAAGATTTTACTTCTGATTTTCTTGATGTGATAATTTCGACCCATTTACTATTGCAACTGCAGCAGTAGTTGCGTCGTCGTCCAAAAAAGACGGAACACATGGCAAATGTTTCGGTATCAATGACATTTCATTGCAAGTTGTTCCCCGTTTCAGAGTTTCTTTAAATTAACATTTTTTGGTAAGCTTTATTAATCTATACAAACTTAATTATTCTAAATGTGTTGTCTACTCTTGCTGTGAAACGCAAGAAAGAAGGAAGCCGCATTCTTTTATGTATATTAGTATGTAACTATGGTGATAAGCAATAAAAATGAGCTTATAATCTCATTAACAAACAATCAAAAAAATTCTTAACTGTAGCCAAATATTTGTTGGTTGGTTTAGTCTTATTTGGTGATTATGATAATAGGTTGCTGATATACACTTGCCGATTGTAGTCAAATAAATGGCGATCATGGTTAGAATAATAACACTTGAATGCGATGAATTAGCTGCCATTTGTATCAAGTTTATTTTAAGTGCAGTTGGAGCTTATGCTGATGAAAACATGAATGCAATTTTGGCAGCGCTGGTGTTCCAGTTCATGCTTTGGCTGGTGGTGGTGCTACACCTGCAGAGCAACATAGCAGCCGAGTCAAAGAAAGAAAAGCAAGTTGAAGAGAAAGAGGAGGCCCGCCCGCAACGCGGCGGTTCGTCGCCATTCTCGTCTTTAATAATAGACTGATTACGGAGAGTTGGAGACAATATTTCTGTAATTTTTTCTAAAATTCAAATATCATCACTCTTTTATTTTCGTAAAAAAACCAAGAATATACTCTTTAATGTTAAACTTATTAAACATAAATTTAAGCAAATGAATTAACATAAGGGAAGTAATTAAACATTCTAGATTAAAAAAATAAAATAAAAAAAATTACTTACTCTTTTAAGTTAACTTTATTTTGTTGAGGGTTAGGTGTCGTTTGTTTTTTCAGAAGTTTTTGTGCCATCATCTGTAAACTATATCTGCAAAAGAAGATATGCATCTAAAGTCTTTACATTTAATGAAAAAAAATCGTTCAGTTGTTTTTTTTTTTTTTTTTTTTTTAAAGAAAATAATGAAAGAGAAATAGGTAGGGTTGTGTTGAAGAAATGAGAATTTATGTCTAACTTGAATAGATAAGAAGTGAAAAGAAGCAATTACGTCTGCAGAAAAAACAAATAAAAACCTCAACGCATCCACAGACAATAAAAATGAAAAGAGAAAAAAAGATGTTTCTTCTAAATTAACAAACTACAGTAGGGATGTTCACGGATCGGCTAACATCCACAGTAACCGAAACCGAACTGAACAGGGAAAAACTGAACTGAATTCGTAACAGAATATAATTGGTCAAAACTGAACCAAACTGAAATAAAAATTCGGTTATCAGTTTGAATATGGTTTTGATAATGAAAACTAAAAACCGAATACGTATAAGTATATATTTTTTTCTAAGTATTTATATGAAAAAAAATCACTAAAACTTTTTCTTAGTATAAATATAATATTATTTAAGCTTGGAAAAGAAATTTGTGCTAAAATTATACGGAGTATATAATTATTTGAAAACATAATTAAAATTATGTAATTCAGGTTATTCGGTTCGGTTTTCGGTTATAGGGGTTCAATTTTCGGTTATTCAATTCGACTGAATCATATTTGAATTAGGTTCAATTTCGTTTTCGATTTTACCAAAAAAAACAAACTAATCGAACCGAATAAACCAAATAACCTGATAACCGAACCGATCAACACCTTTTACTATGAAAGAAGATCCTCTCAAGTTGAGAAGACAAATTAACTTAAGTTATATGATCTTCGACCATTAAATTAAAATTAAAAATCAAAATTAATTTTCTAAAAAAATAAAAATTTAATTCAAAAATTAAAGATCAAATAACTTGAGTCAAGTTATTCGGAAGATTCTCTTCCGGAACTACACCTTACGTTTCTAAAGAACCTGAACCATAGAAAAGCAAAGAATGCCCACACGGAAAAAGCAAGTGCGGCAAGCCAAGTGTACGATCCATAACCCCAGCCTGACGTGGCCCATATCACAAACAGATAAAAATTTTATCATAAAATAAACACAGATTACACTATCTTATCCTAAAAACGCTGTCGTATTATTAAACCCGAAAACGACACCGTTACACACATAATCATCTCGTGAATCTCAACACCATATCATCTCCATAAATATCAGTTTCTTTTTCATCACTCTATCAAACATTTTCCTCTTCTATAAATTCTCATCATAGTTTTCATCGACTTCTTATATTTTTTTATAAAATTTCTTCAAATCTTAGATCTATTGCAGTTATGGCTAAGGATCCAGTTCGCGTCCTTGTTACCGGTGCTGCAGGTATAAAATAAAAAACTATTTTATAAAAAAGTGTTTGTTATTACTTATTAGTTGTTACTCCTATTATCGATCTGGTTTAATTTATGTGATCTGTTAGTTTATCTAGGTTTGTTACTGATCGAGTGATGTAGTAAGCACGTGCTAGACACGTGACTGTGTGTGATCTGATCTTATACTTACACTTGTAGTAGTACTAGTATATACAGTAGCTATATTGTTACTGATCGAGTGGTGTTGTATAATCACGCGCTATGCACGTGACTGTGACTGATCTGATTTGAGCTATGAATTCTGTTAGTTCTGTTATTGATTTATATATATTTATAGTTTTAGTTTTATTGATTGATTTTATTTATATTTGATCTGATTACGTTAGTTGTATTTTATACGAGTTGTTACATCGAGTGTTGTGTATGATCTGGTTTAACTATATCGATGTGATTAGGTTTGCGTTACTTACTGATTTAATTTATGTGATCTGAGCTGATGTTGTATGCTTAATATATCTAGTTTATTGTGGCTTAATTATTTGTATAGTGGTTTGACCTTTAGCTATGTCACTATTCATTGAATAAAAGTTTATCCGAACTGATTAGTAGACACGGACTGTGTGTGATCTCTGATCTGGTTTGACGTTGAGTTGTCTGAGTTGATTAATTAATTATATGTTGGTTGTTTGTACATAGTGAAAGGTGTATGTATCGTTTCTTATCACTTTTTTTATTTTCGTTTGTTTAACTTGTTATTGATTTAGTGTTGTAGTAGGAAGATAAAAAAGTAGTGTATGTTTTGTAATTTGAATTCAAGTTTAGTTAAATTAGAGCTATGAAGTAGTTGTTTGACTTCGAGTGAAAATTTATGAGTTTCAATCATGGAGTATGTTTTAGGCTTTGAAGGAATACACAAATCTGATATGTACTTGATATGTTTTTTGATGTTTAGTGTATATGTTGCATGACATTTGGATTATTTTAGAGATTGTGTGATCGGTTGATGTTTTTGAAGCTGTTAAGTTTGATTGAGTTTAGTTAAATTAGATCTGGATGATTGGTTTGTGGATATTAGTCTGTGCATTTTGGGAGTATCTAGCTAGTGTTACTAGGCGCTTTTTAAGATTTTTTTAAGCAATGTACTGATTGAGTTTTGTTTTCTTCACAGGACAAATCGGATATGCTCTTGTTCCCATGATTGCTAGAGGAATCATGTTGGGTGCAGACCAGCCCGTGATCTTGCACATGCTCGATATCCCACCAGCTGCTGAGGCTTTGAACGGAGTTAAGATGGAGTTGGTTGATGCCGCTTTTCCTCTCCTCAAAGGTCTTCATTCAGATTTCTTTGTGTTTATTGTTGTTTTTTCATGGTTTTATATTGTTTTTGGTAGCCTTTCATGCTTGTTAAGGTGAGTCGTCTTCTAAATATACTTAAATGCTTGTAACAGGAGTTGTTGCCACCACCGATGCTGTTGAGGCATGCACTGGTGTGAACGTAGCAGTCATGGTTGGTGGGTTTCCCAGGAAGGAAGGGATGGAAAGGAAAGATGTGATGTCAAAGAATGTCTCTATCTACAAGTCCCAAGCTTCTGCTCTTGAGCAGCATGCTGCACCAAACTGCAAGGTAATTATTATTTTTGTAATGTCATTTGACGATATTCACTTGTCTTATGTGTGGGAAGGAGGTTACCAAGATGAACTTGCATTTTGTTTTGTTGAATAATATGGCTGAAAATACCAAAAGGATTTGGAAGAAAACATATTAAAATTAAAGATAACATTGGATCTTTTCTTTTTGGGAATAATAGTGACTTCCTTGTTTTGACATTAATCATGTTTTATACCTTCGATGACTAAAGGATATAGGAGATTAGGAGTTGCTTTGGACGGGTATTAATCTCTGCTGTTTTATGCTGATTCTAATACTTTACAGTACTCTTATTGGAGTCAACTTAAAATTGAATTAGTTTTATTTCATACATAGTAAATATTTAAAGTACCTTTTGACATAGAGGGGATGAAAATATCGGTTTTACTACTACTGGTTGGCTGTTGCTATAAACATATCTCTTAAAGTTGCCATTATTTAAGTTAGTGAATACACCTGTGTTCTGTTGCTTCATAGAAGAATGATATTCCATCAGGCTTGGGATATGCTGGACTGACGCATAGTACTTGCATTCTGTTGGTTCCACTTATGTGTTGCGAAAAAGTACAAGAAGGATAATGGGACGTTAATTTTGATTATCATATAATGCTTGCTTGAATTGTGCCTTTCTGTTTTGTTATAAGATAGAAGTCTGATGTATTTTCTTTCATTGCTACCTGCAGGTCTTGGTTGTTGCTAACCCAGCAAATACCAACGCTTTGATCTTAAAGGAATTCGCCCCATCCATTCCTGAGAAGAACATTACTTGTTTGACAAGGCTAGACCACAACAGGGCTTTGGGACAAATCTCAGAGAAGCTCAATGTTCAAGTATCAGATGTCAAGAATGTTATCATCTGGGGTAACCACTCATCAACTCAGTACCCTGATGTCACACATGCAACCGTCGGAGACAAGCCTGTCCCAGAGCTTATTAAGGACGATGAATGGTATGAAATCTCCCCGCCTATATGGGAATTATTGTTTTCTTCCCTTGTTCATGTACTAAATGATGACATTTGCCATAATCTGTTATTTTAGGTTGAAATCTGGATTCATCAGCACTGTGCAACAACGTGGTGCTGCTATCATCAAGGCTAGGAAGCTCTCTAGTGCACTCTCTGCTGCAAGTTCTGCTTGTGACCATATTCGCGATTGGGTTTGTGGAACCCCAGAGGTTAGCGTCTACTCGGATACCATGCAGTTGTTTTTTTAACTTCCACTTCAAATCTGTTCTAATAGTCTTACCTTCTGTTATTGTAACGCAAATATCAGGGAACTTGGGTTTCAATGGGTGTGTACTCTGATGGTTCATACAATGTTCCAGCTGGGCTTATCTACTCCTTCCCAGTCACTTGCCGCAATGGAGAATGGTCAATTGTTCAAGGTGAGAACTTCTTCATAAAAGACTTGATGCATTTAATACAATTAAATGATGAGTGTAAAAAGCTTTTGCAAAAACTATACCTCCAATGCAAAAAGCTTTTACAATAACTTTTGCATCTTCAATGATGGTGTAAAATGAAAGTTTAAAACATACAGAACTCTTGTCAATTAATGTTCCAACCGGTTGAAGAATTACAAGCTTTTGAGTAAAGCTTTTTGAAAAGCTTTATCTTGCAATGGTAAAAAGTCTTTCAAAGGCTTTTCAAAATAGTAAAAAGCTCTTGGAAAAGTCCTCCATTGCAGATGCTCTCAGTAACTATTATGGGAGATGTCTTTTCGACTTAAAAGAGGGTAAAATGATTGCAATTATATACTACTCAAATGAGACATGTGTATTTTGGGATGTTTTGTTTCATAGAAATCCCCAATAATCTATATAGATTTCCCCAAAATTAAAAAGTTAAAACTTTTTTTTTCCTTATTTCCGTTTGAAAGTTTTGTTAAAGAAGCTATTGATACAGTACTTTTTATATGTAAACAATTGCATTTTTATGTGCCAATTGTATGTTTCTAGGTCTAACTTGTAGAATGGTATATTTCAGGTCTTTCCATTGATGAGTTCTCAAGGAAGAAGCTTGACTTGACAGCTGAAGAACTAACCGAGGAGAAGGCTCTTGCATACTCTTGCCTTTCGTAAATCATTTCTTATCTCTCTTCTGTAGTCATGTGCTATAGACGCTCATACTATTTGTGCGTATTTCCGAGCAGCTACTGTTCTTCCCCCATAATAACACCATTATTAATTTCTTTTGGAAATTAATGATGGTGAGCTGTTTGTGATGTAGTAAATTTGACTCTTGTAGCAGAGAGAGCTTTTGAGTTTTTGAACACGTATTGTGATAGGCAGAGTTGCCGTTTTCACCATACCAATTGAGATTTTTCAGTTTGATTGTGGTAAACGTGGTATATCTTTTCTTCCATACCAGCTTGTCCTTGTTTTGTGAAAGTTGTGATGCTTTTCATTTGACCTTTACAAAAGTGTGCTAAACGTTTTTGTGAATTTGGCAGGAATTCTTGCTCCAATAACGTTCTAGTTGGACAATGTCTCTAACGGCGCATTTGTTGTTTGGTTTGGCTGGCCTTTAACATCTTTGTGAATTGTTGCAAAAAATAAACTTTGTGAATTGCGTTTGGTCCAATTTTCTTTTAGAAAGAGCAATATTGTTAATAAATAGCTAAACGCAACAAGGTGATCGGGAGCAAAAGCAATACAAACATAAATGTAGTTAGGCCACTACCTCGCCTAGAAACCCAAACTTGTTGGATGATGTAGCAAAACCCAATTCTATAGATAGATAATTAGCACCATATGAAAAACCAAAGCACTTGAAAATTCCTGGA
>BPTQ01000008.1:12577251-12594634 GCA_019973895.1 Chrysanthemum seticuspe | reverse complement strand
CTGTTTACAAACACCAACATGAGTCACAGACCATTCCGAATATGGAACCCGTATCTTGTGTTACAATGCTGAGAAATAGGATAACATCCTGGATACGATAAGTTCTTTGGGTCAAACCGATTGTGCATGGCTGTTTGCAGTTTGTACAGCCGTTGATACACTTATAGATGGCAACACTAGTGCAGTAGCGCTTCACGTTGCTGCTTGTTAAGAAAACGTGTAACTTGATCATGCTTAATATCTTAGTGACTATATCAGGCAAATATATTTAGTGCGTATCAAACATTTTCTAAACTTTCTAATCTTTCTACAGTAATTTTTCGAAGAATTGGGCATCAAGACAGCAGCCCACATTAATGACGGCTGAAAATATATTTATTTTTAGGGTTTTAAAAAGATAGATTAGACTATTAGAGTTGACTTAAAAATTAAAAGTTTAGTTTTCTGTTTTTCGAGTTTTTTCTTGGATTTCAAGCTAGAGTTTCGGCACAAACAGTAACTATAACAATTGTTAATCTGGTTGACATTTATTTAACTCGATATTGATTACATATTTACTGTATGTGTTTTTCACCTGCATGTTACCATAATTTGATTACGCGTTCAATTGAATTTTCATGCATATGCATCATGTTTGATTGCTAGTGGATTGTCTCAATGCATAGATTATCTGTTTGCAATCTTATAACTTGATCGTGGCTTGACATGACAACCTATGTTTGGATTAAGTTGCTAGTTACTTAGATGATTATTATGTGTACATAATTAATCAATACACACTATACTAATTGTAGGTTAAACACAAAATTAAGTGATAGAAAGAAATAAAGGGTATTACTGCACCGGACATGCTTCAAGTCATAACATAGTGAAAATCGTTCTTTGATATCACTAATACTAATAAACGGATACTCCGAGACACTAGTTTCTGTATAATAAGTGTGAGATTGTTTTCCATTAAAAAGATATTCGCAACACGCTTTTAATTTTATTCATATCAGTTAAATTTGCATGCTTTTGTTATAATGTGAGCAAACTGACATAGATTTATAGTCCCAATGAATTGTTCTTATTATGCCAGTTATATTAAATTTCAATATATTGTTTGCACTTATTATATCCTTGAATGCTTATATGAGAATTTACATGATTACAAACTTTATCTACTCTTATGCATTCGGCTAATTTTGTGTGTGTATGACTTATTTTGCAGCCAAACAACAAGTATTTCCGGAGATGGATAAGATTAGCAACCTTCCTCTATGCATAACAGAAACCATCTTATGTCTTTTGCCTTATCAAGACATAGTAAGGACAAGTACCCTCTCTAAGGATAACAGGTCCTACCCCTATTGTTGAGAAAATTGGGGAGTTTGAAAGGCTTCTTATCGATGGGAAAGCTACTCTTGTTGATGATAATGGTAATCCTATTAAAAAGGTTGATTATCAGGGTTATAGTAAGGACTTACCGGCTACTTCTTTTACTAAGAGGGTTAACCCATTCACTAAGGTGGGAGAGATTGTGGATTCTGATAGTGATGATGAGGAGGTTGTGAACACCTTTGATGAGTCGAGTAACCTATTTGGTGGTGGTCATGATCGCGAAGATGACTATGATTATGATAACTATGCGGATCAGGTTTACGATCTTCCAGGAAATTTGGATGCCTATTATGACACGTATGGAATCAAGCTCCAAGGCCTTGGTAGGAAGTAATGTTAGCTCCATAGGAGTCTAACATTATATTTTGAGTAGTGTTTTATTTTCTTATATAAATAATAGGAAGTATCTTGTTATGTAAGCTTTTCGCATATGTAACGGGCTGAGATATGGGATTCACCCATATCCTTTGTATTTAAACGTTTTTTGGAGTAATATATTTACCGGGTTTTTGACCTTTTACCCAAAAAAAAAAAGTACCCTCTCTAAGGAATGGAGGTATCAATGGACCAAAATTCCTAAAATTATGATTATTGCGGATACATGTCAACTTTTGTGTGGTGTAGGCCAAGCTCTATTATTGCATGAGGGTCCAATACACGAGTTTTCCCTTTCCGTTGTTAAATATGAAGGCGGTATGAATTGGGAGATTGACCGTGTAATATCTCATTTGTCAAGTAAAAAGACTCTCAAGAAATTAACAATTGATTTTGTTCACGGGGCTAGCTGGGGGTATATGCCGTTACCCTTATCTCTTTTATCGATGACACAATTAACAGACCTATATCTCAATGGTTGTGACCTTAGATATGAACAGAGATTCAGTCGGCTAAATAAAACTTTCAGTGGACTTGGTTGCCTGACTAGCTTATATGTGCAAAATTCACAGATTTCTATAAAAACTCTTCTAAATCTCCTATCTAAAAGTCCATTGCTTAAGACCGTAGAACAGGTAATTCCTTACTAAAATAGAATATCAGACCTTCTTGAGCATGACACAGCTTGTCTGAACATTGTTAATTTTTGCAGAAAACTCACGATTTCTATGTAACGAGGGTGTCACTTATACTAACCTATTTGAGTCTTTAAAGCTGATTGAAAGCCTACATATTTGGTGGGACATCATTTTGGTAATCTTATCCACAATGTATATGTTTGATTTTACTTGCATAATAGAAAACAAAGCTTTATATTAGTGTTTTTTTTTTTTTTTTTTTTTTTTTTCCTGTTGTTCAAGGTTCTGGCTCCGGCTGCATACAGATATCGCCATGTAATACCTCTAAAGGTTTCAATTGCATTAGTCCACCTAAAATACTTGTGGATAGAAGGTTTACACAAAAATGTCCATTGTTTTGGAATACAAGTAATTTCTCTTTTGATATGAAGCTCCCCGAACTTGGAGAAACTTAAGTTGAATGTAAATAACATATTGCATCTCAAATTTTTATTTATTATTATAATAATGTCAAATGCAATTTAACTAACAAAAAATACACTTATTTTAGATCATGGACGATATATGGGGACGGGAAGAATGGTCCCTATCATTTGAAGATTATGTGGATATTTGGCTGGAGCATCTCAGCGAATTAGAGATTACTTATCTAAGCAGCGAGAAGACTGTTTTAGATATTGTGAAGCTCATCTTGATGAGGTCACCTGTGCTTGAGAAGTTAAGGATATTCATCAGCAAATCTTATAAGGATAAAGAGTTGCAGATTTTAGAAACCCTCTTAGAGTCCCCATGCGCATCACCATTGGTAGAAATCATTGTTGAAAATGAACCCTTTTAACACCACTTTCATATAGCACAACATATGTCACCAAGACATCTATTTTTTAGGTCTCAAAACTTGCACATTCTGATTCTCTGGTTACTCAAATATGTAGCTTCCGTGCAGCTTGCAGTGATACTAGTAAGTTAATTTTTGATATTGTGAATTTGCGGTGATATTAGTCGGTTGATTTGTGAAATAGTGAATGATGTGATCCTAATATGCAGATGGTGCTACTTATGTTATGTTAAAATAGCTGCATCTTTGTCTAAAAAAATGGATGTCTTCTATGGATCATCTTGAACTAAGAAACCAGATGTTGATTGCAAGATATATACTAAACCATATTGTTGGATCGATGTACTCTAACCAAACTAACTATATAGCTTGTTAAGGGTTTAATAACCTCGGATAAATCCTAAGTTATTAACAATGAAACACTGAGCAAACTCTATTAAGTATGCGGAATTTACTTAACAAAGCTAAGAAGAATATAACTTTAACTTTCAACGATTTTATTAATAACTCTAAATCTGCTTATTATGCAGATTCTTAAACAACTCTAAAACACTAATAATGCACGTACTCGTAAACTTTGTGAACTCGTACCTTTAATACCAACCTAGGGGTCCTTTTATAGGCTTAAGGATAACCCTAGTCGGTTTACAATTTGTAACCTTGTACGACAAGTAATCTAAACAAAGAATATTCTAGAATAACAAAGCTTTCCATAAACGAATATATAAGTTCTTTAGCTTTGCAGTACTTTGACTTTAACATCAGTACTTTGACTTTTTCTTTAGCAGTACTTTGACTTCTTCCAGTACTTTGTCAATCTTCAGCACTTTCATATCCCAACAATCCTCCCCTAACTTGAATTCTACTTGCTTGACTTCAAGTTCCTTTGTAAATTTATCTTTAACATCTCCATCTTCAAGGAAAGATTGTGTCTTTGTCTTTGGATTGTATCTTTGTATTCTCTGTGCTTATATCAAAGTATTCTTTAGAAATTATTCTTTACAACAACCTTAATCAGTAAACTCTTTTCAGCAACATTCAGCAAGCTCCATCTTTTCAGCAACATAAGACAATTTGTACATTAATTCAGTTTAAGTTTCAGTCTATTCTCATCACTTCCAGGTGTGTAAACTCCTGTGAGAGGTGAATCATTGAAATTTAATGGATTTTGATATCTCTTTACCAAAGCCATTAACTCTGGAGTAGCCAAATGTTTAGGTGTTTAAGACCATGGTACATTGATAACCATATGATTTTTAGCAAATCATCAGCTATCAACATATTTGATTTGTCTTTACCAAAAATTGTACCCTTTTGGACTAGTTAGTTCTTGCAACCATGGTGAACTAATTACCATATAATAGTTTTTCCACAGCCTTTACCACAAGCCATTTTCTTGTGGGCTAGCCAACTCTTCACATTTACTGATATGGTGAGTTGATTACCATACAACTTATTAGCAAATTGTCAACTATATAACGGATTTGAGATATCTTTACCAGAGCCGTTTGCTCATGGATTAGCCAATCCTTTTGTAACCATGGTGGATTGATAACCTATTGTTGTTACCATCTCAAAAACCATTTATTTCTTTTAACCTTTGTTTCAAAATATTTATCACTTAACAAAAGTTTTCCTTTCAAAATCATTAACTGGTTTAATACTGCAAGCAGTACTTTAATGAAAGTACTGATTAATTAGCAGTACTTTGAATAAAGTACTGATATTTCAAAAATAATTTATTCAATAAAGATTCGTACCAGTTATTCATCATCATCAGCCATAGTTGTCCATCTGATAAACAATTTGATGACCATAAGAGCAGTTTCATTATCTTCTTCAACTTCCATACCATGCTCTAGCATTCTCCTCATAAGATCTGATGTAAGCGGATATCTTCTGTCTGCTAACATGTGAATCATAGTTCCATCTTCTAACTCTAGAACATGTACTCCAGATTCTTCAAAGAATCTCCAGCTGATAATCTCCCAATCTTCTTGATTTTCCAAATCTCATCAGTACTTGTTTCTTCAGTTTCCCAAACAGTTGTGAGATCTCCAAGCAAGATTAAACCAACTCCTTCTGATGGAATGTGTTCAAAATAATCTTGCACCAAATGATATAAATGAAACAAATCCTCTCTATCTATTATGTGCAATAGATCTCATAGCATATTAAACACTTTGAAGCTTTCATCTTCTCTGTGAAACATCAGATAATTTCCATCCTTTGATTCTACAACTTCAAAAGTAGTTATTGGAGATTTTTTCTTCTTCTTTTCTGTCTTCTTATCAGCATCATCTTTAGAATATTCAAATTCCATAACTCTTAAGTAATTCCTTAATTCATCATTTGCATCAGACCTTAACTCAACCTTCTTTGATGGCTGAACATCTTCAAATTCAGTTGTTCTTTTTCTTTTTAAGCTTCCTTTTCTATCATCTTCTTTCTGAGCATCATCATCTTTAAAATCTTTGATACTATCAACATGCTTCTGATAAGCTTCTCTAACAGCTTCATACAGCTGTTTCATCTCAACATAATTCAACTTCTGCAATCCAATATATCCTTGATTTTTTAAATAAGCCATCATTGCATTTCTTTCTTTAGCACGATTTGGTCTTCTTGGTAGAGCAGAAACAGGAATAGGTGTCTTAAATGATACAGCAGCTTCAACATTCAATTCTTCTTGCAATTTCTTAGCTGCTTCTTCATTCTTAGCTTCTTCATTAGCAACTTCAGCATTCAATTCAGCTTGTACCTTTCTAGCTTCTTCCATCAAAGTTTTATTCTTTCTCTCTGCAACACCATTCTGCTGTGGTGTTCTAGCAATGATGAACTCCCTCTTGATCTCTTTGTTGGCACAAAATTCATCCATAAGCTTGTTCTTGAATTCAGTCCCATTGTCACATCTAATACCTCTAACCTTGAGTCTCAATTGGTTTTCAAGTGCTATTATAAGATTATGAATAGCATCAAAAGTATCATCTTTAAATCCCAAGAAAATACCCAACTGAATCTAATGCAGTCATCAGTCACAACCAAGCAGTACTTTTTCTTGTTTAGACTTGCAACAGAGACAGGTCCAAACAAATCCATGTGTAACAGCTCCAAAGGTTCTCTAATAGTTCTTTCCTCAAGCTTCTTACATGAAGCTTTGTGTTGTTTACTCTTCTTGCACGCCAAACAAGAGTGATCATTCTTGTAGGTTTTGGTGGGTAAACCTCTAACTAAATTTCCTTTGACCAATTTGTTGATATTCTTGAAATTTACATGGCCCAATCTTCTATGCCACTGATGTGCTTCTTCAAGTGTTGCTTTTGCCACTAAACAGGTGGCTCTTCCTGAAGAGTGAAGACTCTTCATATCCAGGCTGTACACATCATTGGTTCTTGGTACTCTAAGTATTACCAAGTGATCATCAACAGGTTTGAACTTAGGGGAAAGAATAAGACATTCTTTGTCAGTGAATAGCACAGGATACTTCTTGTCACAGATCTGAGATACTGACAACAGGTTGAACTTGAGTTCCTTCTCATATCTAATATTCTCAAAATCTATGCTCCCTGCATTGATGGTTCCTTTCCCACTAATTCTTCCTCCACTAGCATCATTCCCAAATGCAACTCTTCCTCCACAATATGACTTAAAATCTGACAGGATCTCCTTGGATCCTGTCATGCTTCCAGAGCAACCACTATCCAATATTAGATGATCTTTAAGCTCCTCTTCTGGGTTGCCCTGCACAAAGATAAAAGAGTTAGTTAATTTTAGGAACCCAAGCCATTACTGACTTGTGTTCCCCTTGTGGAGTTACATACTTAAATTCTTTAAGTATGTAATTGCCACTGTCTTTAAGCACATGATCAATTATCTTTGGTTGTTCCAAAACTTGTGTTTGGTTTTCAATAAAAATCTCTTTTTCGTTCAAGTTTACTTTATTAGTATCAACCAAAATCTCTGTTTCACTTTCATTTACTGAAAGTACTGTTTGTTCCCCATCAGTATTTTCCTTCTTAACCCATTTGGTTTTAACTTCTGGTGTAGAGTCCCTTGATCTATCTACTTTCTTTGAGTTGTAATGCCTTCTAGATTGATAGTAATTAGATCTCCTAGGGTTCCTATTCCAAAAGGTGTTTTGTGAAAACTGAGCAGTACTTTGAGAAAGTACTGGTTTTGGCTTAACAATACCTTGGAAAGTGTTTGAAGGTACTGGAGGTTTTGAAAAAGGTCTTCTCTGGTGAGGGTACCTATAGTCTTGTGAGAAATTGCTATGGTTGACCCTATTTGAGTGATTCCAGACTGGTTTATTCTCTCTAGGCTTATGGTTGGTTGATCTGTTCTTTGGGAATTTACTTAGGTACTCTGAGTGAAAGTCACAGTTCTTAATCAGATGATTAGGACTATAACAAACAAAACACAATTTTTGACCCAAACTCCCAAAATTACTTCTTCTATGTCTATGACCAAAACTATTCTACCTTCTAGGTGAATGATTAAAACTGTTTTGACCAAAATTATCCCAAAAAGGTTTAGCAGTATTTTGAGAAGATTTTCCTAAAGGTATTGCTGAACATGTAGCAGTACTTTGAGTTGAAGGTACTGCTTGACTCTCAAAATCATCTACCTTAGGTGTCTCAGCTGTTTCTTTTGGGGTTTCAGACCTAGATTGACTAGTAAGCTTTTTCCTAAACTCTAGGTTGTCTACACCAAAACGAGAAACATCAGGTCTAATAGGTTGATGACTACCAGTGGGATGTGGGACAACATGATAACCCTTGTCTTTCTTATATTCAGGAGGTGGTTCACTAAGTGATTCCTCATTACTAGATGTGTCTACATAGTTAATAAGTTCATCATCACTAGTGGTTATATCCTCAAAATCAAGGTTATCCTTATCACTAGGTGGGTTTTCTTCTATGTTACTGAAATCCATACCAAAACCTAGGCCAGTTCTATTGTAAGCCCTTCTCTGTTTTTCAACATAAGTGACATGAGAAAGACTAGATTCTTTCCAAGCAGCAAACTTTGCTAACAAATCATCTCTCTCCTTGGTCAGTTTCTCAATTTCAGAAATCTTACAATTTAACTTCCATTCACTTAATTTTAACTGATAATCCTGTTGTTCATACTTTTCAGCCCAAGCCATTTCATTATTTTCATGAGTTATTATTTTGGCTTCCATAGACTCTAAAGTAATTTGATAACCAGCTACCTCAGACCTAGCCCTTATACAGTTATCTCTTTTAGTCACATAACTATTAAGTACTTTTTGAAAAAAGTCATGACACTTAGAACATACCTCAGAGATAGGGGGTGAACTTGGTGAAGTAGCCATCATAGCAAGTAGAACAGGATCATCTTCACTCTCCATGCTCCAATCAAAGCTTCCTAGACCATCTGTGGATTCCAAAGCAGCATGTCCAGGTTCTTCATCAAAAGCTGTGCTCCAATCAAATTCTTCCACTGATTCCTCCATAGCTACCATACAATAAGTTACTGGTTCATCATCAAACTCAGCACTCCAGTCAACCTCTGATAAATTCTCTTGAGCAACCAAAGCTTTTGTTTCAGTAATAGGAATTTCTTTTAGCTCAAGCTTTGGTTTCTCAGACATCCTGTTTGCTTGATATTTAGCTAACCCGCATTCCCTTGCAAAGTGTCCAGTCTTTTGACAATTGAAGCATTCAATTTTGGACTTGTCAAAGGTGATTCCCTGTTTTGGTTTGAAGTCAATCCCTCTTCCTGTCTTCTTCATGAACTTCTTGATCCTTGCAGTGATCATAGCAACTTGCCACCTGATATCAATTTCTTCAAGAGCATCCTCTTCAATCTGTGAGAGATCTTCTTCATAAGTGACAGGTAAAGTAGCTTGTTGTGCAAAGAAAAAGCATACGACTTCATCTGAGTGGATGGTATTTGTTGGTGTGGCTTGTTGAGCAAAGGTGGGGGCAGAGTAGGCAACAGTACTTTGAGCAACAGTACTTTGAGTAGGAGAAGCAGTACTTTTAGTGGAAGTACTGCCTCTCTTTTCAGATGACAAAAAGGCAATACTGTGAGATTTTGAACTAGTTTGGCCATTCATCTCATGCTCATACACCTTCAGATGATTGTAAAGATCATCAAAGTCCATAACATCCAGACCAGATTGTCCTCTGATCATAGTAGAAATCACATGCCATGTCGATGGCAAACTCCTTAAAAACTTTAGATTAGCATCTTCAACTAAAACCTCTGCTTTGTATAGCTCCAGCATGCTGAGAAGATTTTAGAATCTGTCATAGGCAGCATCAAGGCCTTCTCTTTCTCCAACAGTGAATGTTTCAAACTGCTGCTTCAACAGATTTCTGTGCATCTTCTTGGAAGCATCATTACCTCCAAACCTTGTCTTGAGAGCAGCCCAGAGTTGCTTTGCATCTTTAGCATCATGGAACTTGAGTAGATGACCATCTGGAATAGCAGACAACAGTATATTGAGAGCCTTTTCTTGATTTCTTATTGTTGCTGCTGGTAAGACTGCTTTGGGTGGTTTAGGTTGTCCAGGAATCTCTACAGGTTCTGGAACTACTTCATTACCATTGACAATTACATTCCATAGTGCATGGTCTGTAATAGCAATGTACTGCCTCATCTTCATGCTCCATAGGTCGTATTCTCCCTTCTTAATTATGCATATTCTTAAACAACTCTAAAACACTAATATCGAACTCTCTAAAACTCTAATAATGCACGTACTCGTAAACTTTGTGAACTCGTACCTTTAATACCAACCTAGGGGTCCTTTTTTTAGGCTTAAGGATAACCCTAGTCGGTTTACAATTTGTAACCTTGTACGACAAGTAATCTAAACAAAGAATATTCTAGAATAACAAAGCTTTCCATAAACGAATATATAAGTTCTTTAGATTTGCAGTACTTTGACTTTAATAGCAGTACTTTAACTTTTTCTTTAGCAGTACTTTGACATCTTCCGGTACTTTGTCAATCTTCAGCACTTTCATATCCCAACGCATAGCCGATGAGAATTGAGAAAGAAAGTGTAGTTTTTTTGTACGAAATCTACGCCACTTTGTTTTCCAATATGTACTAGATCGTGTAATTATAAAGCACTGAGACCTTTATGATTCTTAACATCACTAATCATCATATTTATACCAAACAATTCCAACTCATGTCACACAATAAGCCAGTCTAGATCTTCAATTCATCCTTACGGAGTTGCCGCTCCTGCAATATTACCATAGCAATATAATGGTTCAAAGTTCTCCAAATCTGTGCACCATTAATTATGATTCAAGATAATATCTATACTAAACAGTCACACGGCTAAACCTTATATGTTGATGATCATAAAAAGTTAATAAGTATAAGAAAAACATGATCAATTTATTCATCATTAGTTATTGATATCGCCTAATCTTTGTAAATTTATCGACTTGATAACATCTCACTTTAGCTATTTGATTGTGTAAACACATCATATACTATCATAATGATTTTTAACCTTTATTTGTACCCAGGACCTTTGATCTAGTGGTATGTGGGTTGTGCAAACCAATCTAGAGTTTGCTTTTGTTGTTCAAGCCTCGCTGGAGTCATTTGTGATATTTTTTGTGAGATAGATGATATATGGGGTGTGGGAAAATTGACGTTTAAAAAAAAGGCTAATGATTTGCACACTCAAAAAAGTTATTTACACACTTAAGGTACAAACAGTTAAAGCAGAATATTTAATACTGTACAATTATTTAATGCACAGATGGAGTGTCCAAATCAAATTCCAAAGTGTGCAAATTAATTCCCGAAAAAAATCATAACGAATATTTGGAGCAAGACTTGGGCCAATGTAAGTCAACACAACAAGCAACTAAACCTTCATGTTGGGCCAATATTCTTAGTTTCGGTAAGGTCACATGGAAAAGATATATAAGGCATATTTCATTAACACTTATTTTTGTTTTTGTTCGAACTTTTTCTTGGAATTTAAGCAAGACTCTTGGAATCAATAACAATTGCGAATCTGGTTTGCATTTTATTAACTAGATATTGATTATCCGAGGGGATGGTTACGGGCATTATAGGTTGTTACCTATATCTCTCTTCTCAATGAGTCATTTGACAGACCTATATCTCAATTGTTGCAACCTTCCCCATGAACCAACATGCAGTCGGCTAAAACCTCAGCGAAAATGTCAAACATCATGGTTACCCAATAAAAAGAAAAAACTAACTACTACTTCTACTGGACTTGGTAGCCTAACTAGCTTATATGTGGGCGACTCCTGGATTTCTATAAAAATACTTATACATCTCATCTCTAATTGTCCACTGCTTAAGACCGTGGTTCTGGTAATTTATTACTATAATAGATTATAGATATTATCATTCCTCATGAGCTTTCATAACTTAAGTTTAATTATATTTTAAATTTCTGCAGAAAACTCCTGATTTCTATGATTGCGGTGGTGCCACCTTTTCTAATCTATTTGAGTCTTTAATGGTGATTGAAAGTCTAACTATTATGTGTGGGATCATTGAGGTAATCTTAGGTCAAAGTCTTAGGTGAAGGCCAATCCCTAACCGCCTTAACCTTCTCGTCATCCACATGAATTCCATCCGAACTCATAATGTAACCAAGAAACAAAAGTTTATTAGTAAGAAAAGTGCATTTCTTTAAATTAACAATGAATTCATTCCCGCCAAGGCCCTCAAAACCTTCCGTAAATGATCCAAATGCTCTTTCTCCACTTGACTATAGACCAAAATGTCATCAAAATAGACCACCACAAACTTACCCATACATGGCCTAAAAACTTGAGCCATCAAACACATAAAATTACTAGGTGCATTAGACAACCCAAATGGCATAACGAGCCACTCGTACAACCCATCCTTCATTTTGAAGGCGGTCTTACATTCATCACCCGGTTTAATCCGAATTTGATGGTACCCACTTCTCAAATCTATCTTAGAAAACATCTTAGCACCCGAAAGTTGATCTAATAAATCATCAAGACGTGGAATAGGGAAACGATACCTTGTCGTGATTTTGTTGATGGCACGATGATGTGTTATTTTAGGTCTATATAATTTTACCAAGTTTTAAATTTATTTATTGCCGAACTAAGCTATAGACTCTAAAGTCTAAACACTAACGAGCAGTGTACCCGATCAATGTGTATAGTTTTAAGGTAAGCAAGGGTCGTTCACTAGGAGTGAACCTAAAGTGATCTAAAGGTATTTATACTAATCTAAACTAAACTAAACTATCCTAACCTAGAAAGCAATTAAAGATTAAGGGGGTTTAGCCAGAGAGACTAGCACGAGTTTTAGTGTGTTTTCTAATCTAAATGCGAGAAAATAAAATAACTAAGCTAATTTAACTAGCGCGAAACAACTAAGATAAAGATCAGATAGGAAGAATGGGTTAGCCAAGCCTAATCCATCTATTAATTATATATGTGATAATGTCTAAATGCTTTACTTCATTCAAAAGTTAAGGCGTTGATCCAATTACTAAACCCTGTCACGATTTATTAACTTGCTATACGGAGCGGGAAATAGGCCAAGATCATAGTAACCTATCTAGCATCAATACTAAGTTATTGCTTTATACCATCTAACCTAGTTTGGCGCTACACGCTACTAGTCCTATCAGGTTGCGAATTCGTACGGATGAGTAAACACAATTATTCCTAATAGAGATTCGGTTAACACACATATAACCTAATCAATGTAACAACTATTACACGAGGTAAATTACATCAATTAGAATCATAAGGATCATAACCTAATTACATAGACTTCTACTAGTAATAAGAAATAAACGAGTTTTTAACGACAAGCACCCAATCCAATAACAAAGTAAATCAAATCAACACAATCATATAAACTAATAAAACTTTATAAACTTGGCTAACACATAAGGGTGTTAGCCCATAATCTCAGCAAAAGATGGATTATACATTGAAATTAAACATAAAGAATTCATAAACAAATTATTATGCTAACCGAATGATACTCAACGTTAAATCTTGAGATGTTCTTCGTCGATCTTCGGTGATGGAAGTAGGAGGTGTTAGGGACGATTTTGGTGTGTCCCCAACTGATAAAGTGATGCCAAAGTCGTCTAAGGGCTTTGGTATTAATAGGATTAAGCAAGAGTAACCTCCAAGGTTTACCAAAAATAACATGCTGATGTTCCGACAACGAAACGGCATATCGGCAAACCTAATACGCCGTATCTCCTTTAGGACAGATAGATCTCCTTTTTCTCTTTCCGTGGCCGCTTGAACGGATTAAAACAGAGTCCGAATGAAGATTTTACGGCCAAAATACGAAAGCATCTTTGAGTGTTGTCATGTAATCTTGATTTCTTCTTTTGGCTTCGTTTCTGTGACTTCTCGGCTAAGGCTCCTGTATGGAATATTCTTCAAATACGGTCGATACGACGTATCATAATAACTTTGTGTGGGGTCCAAGATTACAATATTCCAGAATATTCGTAGACCGCTTTCCTGATACGGCGCATCACATAAGCTCATACGGTGTATCAGGTCTTCTATATCTTGGATTTCTGGTGAAGTCTTTGAGATTGATACGACGCATATTCACGATGTCATGCGGCGTATCTGGAGTAAAACAAGTCAGATCTTCACATTGACCAAAGTTTCATATACGGCGTATGAGATAAATCCATACGTCGTATTCTTCAAAGTTAGGCAATGGTCTTCATATTCGTTCAAGTCATATTATACGGCATATCAGTTAAGAATGATACGGCGTATCCTTCGTCAGTTCAGTAGACTTTTCTAACTTGATCCATTTTGCTCCAATTTATGTCCATAATAGCTACTTTCACTAAATGCTTGTTCATAACTGAGATTTACAAAAGTGAGCGATTAATTATCAATTCTCATATAAAATAATACAAAACAAGCAATATACATAGGATAAATGATGCTAATAATATGTTGTTATTTGATGCTAATAATAGTAACATTAGTCCACCTCAAAAGCGTGTGTATAGGAGACATGCCGTTGGATGTGTATGGGCTACAAATAATTTCTCTTTTCAACAAAAGCTCCCCGAACCTGGAGAAACTTACGCCGAACGTAAATAGCCACATAAGCTTATCTTTTATCCTTTTTGTTTTTATTCTTTTGCCAAGTACACTTAATGATACATATTGATACTTATTGTAGATTATGGATGAATTCCCTGACGAAGGGTATGTTTGGCAAAAATAGATTGTGCTGGTGTTGTTGCTGATGTTGATGCTGGTGCTGGTGCTGTTGCTGAAAAAAATTATAAAAAGAGATTATTTCTATAAGCTACATGAAGAAACCTTTTATTTTCAGAGATTATGGAAGATTGTTTTTTTTATAATCTCTTATAAGTTATGTTGCCAAACAAAGATTATTTTTTAGTAGCTTATTTTTTTGAAAAAATAAGCATAATCTTTTCATAATCTTATGTGCCAAACATAGCCGAAGAGGTTCCATGCTCCCGTTTAATAGAAGTTTATTCTAATATTCGGCTGGAGCATATGAGGGAATTGGAGATTACTAACTTAAGAAGCACGAAGACTGAATTGAATACTTTGAAGCTTATCTTGATTAGCTCACATGCACTAAAGAAGTTAAGGATAAACATCGCAGAGTGGTATAAGGTTGACCAAACGCATATTTCAGAAACCCTCTTATCTGCCCTAAGTGCATCACCGGGGGTAGAATTCATTGTTGAAAATGAACCCTTTTAACACCTCTTAGCACTACAAATTTTGCCAAGATAGTAAGGGCTTGTTTGTTTAAATTTTGTATTAAGTCGTGTTTAAATAACTGATGACTTAATGCAAACACCATCAGTTTTTTATCACTTTATATATTAAGTCATCTTTCTCTATTAAGTCACAAACAAACGACTTTTATACAACTTTTTGGATTCAAATTTTTTCGATTAAGTTAATGTCAAACATTCTTGTTTAAGTCACAAAACTTGCATATTGCGCGCCAAATATGAAGCTTTCGTGCAGATTACGAGTGATATTAGTAGGCTAGTTTGTGAGATTGTGAATGGTGTGATCTTAATATGCAGATGATGCAGGGCCGTCTCATGAAATTTTGAGGCTATGTACCGTAATACAAAAATAGGCCCTTCAACTTCGAAATTTGAAGTGCCCGTATACTGGTAACCACTTATATTATAATGTAAGTACATTTTATCATTTTATTTGAGAATTGATATGTACACATGTAATTTTACTTTACACACATAAAATTATATGGGGGTAATGTTTGTCTTATTCATTAATTCAATGTGTGCAAAGTAAAATACTATGTGTACATATCATTACCCTTTTATTTAGGTGGAACTATTCGGTATTTTTTTTCAGAAACATCATAGCTAAAACCATTTCTTTAGGACATGTCTAAGCTAAAAATATAGTAGTATACTCAAAAAAAAAAAGTTTTACTCTAAACTTTTGGTTTAAGTATTGCCATATATTAAACCACTAATTTAAAGAGGTTAAAATTATAAAGTGAAAAGATAGGGGTTTAACTTGAACTTTAAAAATATTGCTAGAAGACATATAAAAGCTTGGAGACCCACGCAATATATTTTTTTACAGCTTTTGGTCATCTTCTTCATGAGATCTCATATCTCACTCCAACCATTAAAACGCAGGTACTATTTTCTGCTACAAAATTTTATATTTTTCATACTAGAACATCTTCTAACAATATTAAATCCTCCAAAAATGAATACATACTAATAATGAAATTTTTGACATCGAAGGCCCTCCAAAAATGGAGGCCCTGTGCGGTCGTCTATGCCGCACATGCTCAAATCCGGGCCTGAGATGATGGATCATCGATTGTGTACTAATTAGAAGACCGAAGATGTTGATATCAAGATATACAAAACTAAATTATATTCGATGAGATTGAGAAAGACGTATGGTACAAAAACTAAGCATGATCGACAATCTTCTTATTTGGCATTTGCCATCAAAACACCTCATCTATCATAAAAGTTACAAAAACAACTTTATTCGCCAATGGTAGCAGATCGTGTCATTATAAACCATTGGAGACCTTTATAATTCTTAACTCTGAACGCTAATCATCGTATTCATACTTTAAAACATAAATATGTGCAACAATTATCCATTATAGATTCTTCATACTTAAGGCCCCATGCCATAGCAAATTATGGTCTAAAGTTCTCCAAGTCATTGAACCAACACGGAAGAGAAGACAACATATGTGGGACTGGCCAGCTGCGCAACCCATTCTGAATCTGGAACCTGTATCTTGTTTCACAATGCTGAGAAATAGGATAACATAAGTTCTTAGTGACTATATCAGGCAAATATATTTAGTGTGTATTAAACATTTGTCTAAAGTTTCTAATGTTTCTACAGTAATTTTATTGACACAAACTCTCATCTTGTATACTGGAGCAAGAATTGGGCCCACTAAACTTTCATGTTGGGCTGGACAGTGGACACACACATTAATGACGGGTGAAAATATATTTATTTTTAGGGTTTTAAAAAGATATATAAGGCAGATAGATTAGAGTCGACTGAATAATTAAAAGCTTAGTTTTCTGTTTTTTATGGATTTCAAGCTAGAGTTGTGGGACAAACAGTAACTCTACAACAGTTGTTAATCAGGTTTGCATTTATTTAAGTTGATATTGATTAAATATTTACTGTTTATTCATTTAATTGAAGTTTTATATTCATAATGTTTGATTGCTAGTGGTTTAATTTTGTGGTGGATTATTTCGTATGCATAGAATTTCTGTTTGCAATAATCTTTTAACCTGATCATGGCTTAACATGAAAACATATGTTTGGATCAAGTATCTAGTTATTTACTCTTATGTATTAGGCTTATTTTGCATGCTTATGTTATAGATTGTGTGTGCAAACTGATATAGATTTATACTCTTATGTATTAGGCTTATTTTGTGTTTGTGACTAACTTTGCAGCCAACAGGATCAATATCCTCAGATGGATAGGATTAGCAACCTTCCTCCAAGCATAATCGATACCATCTTATGTCTTTTACCGTATCATGAGGTAGTACGGACAAGTACCCTCTGTAAGGAATGGAGGTATCATTGGACCAAAATTA
>BPTQ01000008.1:12493257-12571658 GCA_019973895.1 Chrysanthemum seticuspe | reverse complement strand
GCTTATTAATAAGCATTTGATTAAGCAGTTTCATATTTCTCCAAACAAGTACTTGTTTTTCCATTTTTCTCAGATTCCTAGTGTCATTTTAGACTTTTCCTGAAATTTTCAGATTTTTCCAAGTAGTTTTGCTATTTTTCTCAATTTAAATTAGATTTTAATCATTTTTAAATAGCTTTTAATATAAAAAATTAGAAAAAGGTTCAAAAAAATAACTTTTCAATTTTCTTAGGTTTAGATAAATATAAGAAGTAGAAAAAGTAATTTTCCAGATTTTTCTTAGTTTATTTGGTAATTTTTAGTAATTTAAATAGTTTTTAATAGTTTAAAATTCATAAAAAAATAGAAAAATAATCAGAAAAATACAAAAATAGTTTTGAAAATTCTAGTTTGATATTTTAGACTTTTTCATTTCATAATTTTATTTTTCTAGCTTTGTTTCCTCATTTCTTGTATTTTAGTTAATTATTAAATAGTTAAAAATAGTTTTTAATTAATAATAATTAGATAATTAGTGATAAAAATAGTTTTCTTTTTCTAAAAAGTTTCTTTTATCATTAGGGTTGTAAAAACATCATTTTCATATTTTTAGGGTTAATATTGAATCAGTTTCACGTTTTTAGTTGTACGTCGCGTAGATTTTAATTCCAGTTTCGTAAAAACGTAAAAACAAAAACATCATTGTAAAAATAGTGATAGCGTTTATTTAATAGATTTTATCTTTTTAATCTTCTTTAATTTTCATTTAAGCCGTTTTAATTTGTTGGCTTTTTCCGTAGTTATAATATCAATCATAATCCTTTTTCCGTTCAAACTCCTCGATCACTAAACGTTTGATAATCCATTGCATAGCTCGCTGGGACATAACGACCCGGGGAAACACTATACTCCTCTGATCTTCATTGCATTTGTGTGTGAACTGTTTTAAGTATGTTACGGCTGGTCATTCACAAGTGACCAGTTGTGTGATTAGACTTGACGGTTTTGCGCAGATCATGCATGCGCACTCGTTCTTCCAGTTCTACAAGTCCACTTTCTGAGCTTGCAAATATTCCTCGTAGACGTAGAGGACGTTCTGCTCCTTCAGCCGTGACTGAGGAACGTCTAGCATCACCACCTCCTGTCGTAATGGCAGAAGATAAGCCTATGAATGAGCTTCTCCAAGCACCCATCGAGGGTTATGGAGATGCCATTATTGTCCCAGCCATCGTGGCTGATACCTTCGAGCTCAAAACCGGGTTTCTTAATCTTGTAACCCAAAGCCAATTTTATGGTTTTGAGCGGGATGATCCTCATGCACATATTCGATGGTTTAACAAGTTGCATCTACCATCAAATACAAGAATGTCCCACATGAAGCAATTAAGCTTCTTCTGTTCCCATTCTCTCTAGAGGGACAAGCCCGGAATTGGCTTGAGAAACAACCCCCTCGTTCCATTGAGACATGGGAGGATCTAGTCACCAAGTTTGTTAACGAATTCTATCCTCCATCCCGAACTACAAGTCTTAAGAATGAGATAATGAAATTCTCTCAAAGATTTGATGAATCATTCGGGGAGGCATGGGATCGTTACAAAGAGTTGCTCCGCAAGTGTCCGCATCATGGTTTTACCGAGTTAATGCAAATGGATACTTTCTACAATGGTCTGAACCAGACTAATCAAGACTCTTTAAATGCCTCCGCGGGAGGTAATTTCCTGAGCAAGACCACAAAAGAAGCCTTGCAAATCATTGAAAACAAGTCCCAGGTCCGCCCTTTCCGCACAAAGACATATCAATCTCAGTCTAATGCTGGACCTTCTACTTCATCTCCCATGAGTACATCTAGCACCGATGCTAAGATTGACAAACTCACGGATATTGTTCAGGCTTTGGTTCTTGCTAACCAAAAGAAAGTCACTTTCACACAGACACCATCACATGGTGAAGTGAAGAAAGTTGAAGTTTGTGTTACTTGTGGTGGTCCTCATGCATACTACAACTGTACTGCCACCGATGGTAGTCCATTTGAAGCCAATGCTATAGCCGGTACTTCAAATCAGGGAGGTAATCAATACCGTCCTCAAAATGAACCAAACTACCGTGCTAATACTTATCAGGCACCACCCGGTTTTAACCAGAATCCTAACATACAGAACCGGAATCAGAACCAACCTAGAATGAACCAAGGTTATCAAAACCAAGGTAATTTCTATCCCGGACCAAATCAAGGTTTCCAACATCAAGGAAACCTTAATCAAAACAATTTCAATCGAGGGAATCAATTTCAGGGAAATGTAAATCCTAACCAAGGGAATTTTCAACAACAAGGTCACAATCAAAACATCCGACCTCAAAATTTCCCTGCACATCCTCCAGTACCATCATCTGATGAGTTATTGAAGCAATTCATGAAATCCCAAGATGAAATGAACAGGTTGTTGGTCAGTCAGATCGCTGATCTAAAGAAAACTTTAAATGATCAACCCTCGGGCTCAGGAAAACTTCCGAGCAACACGATCGCTAACCCGAGGGGCGATGCAAAGGCGATCACAACCAGAAGTGGTGTTTCATACAATGGACCCGCTATTCCTACTACCTCTTCTTCTTCTCTCCCAAAGGTAGTGGAAAGTGAACCTGAGGCAACAAAGGAAAAGGAACTTCCTACTAATAACGGAGGTACCAATGATGTCCATCCTCAAGTTGTCCCGAAACACAAATCCAATCCAGGAGTTATTTTTGAACCTCCAGTAGCTCCCTTTGAAAACCCCAAATCCAAAACTTCTATTCCTTACCCATCACGTTTGAATGAGCAAAAGCTCCTCGAAAAAGCCAGTCATCAAATGGACAAATTTTTTCAAATTTTCCAAGAATTACATTTTGACATAAGCTTTGCGGATGCTATCATGCTGATGCCCAAGTTTGCATCAACTCTCAAACACATGTTAAGCAACAAGGAAAAGCTGTTTGAAATGGCAAAAACTCCTCTGAACGAGAACTGCTCTGCAGTTATCTTGAAGAAGCTTCCAGAGAAGCTTGGAGATCCTGGAAAATTTCTCTTACCTTGTGTATTTCCAGGAATGGTTGAATGCTTTGCCTTAGCAGATCTTGGTGCAAGCATCAATCTGATGCCTTATTCAGTATGGAAGAATCTTTCTCTTCCGGATCTTACTCCTACATGCATGACTCTCGAGCTTGCAGATCGTACAATATCCCGTCCTCTTGGCATTGCCGAGGACGTATTTGTGAAAGTAGGAAAGTTCCATTTTCCAGCTGACTTTGTGATTGTTGATTTCGATGCCGATCATCGGGTTCCTCTCATTGTTGGACGAGGATTCCTGAGAACGGGCCGTGCTCTCATTGATGTATTTGAGCAAGAAATCACATTACGTGTTGGTAATGAAGCTGTCACCTTTAACCTTGATCAAACTTCGAGGTACTCCGCAAACTATGATTCTGAGTCGGCTAACCGAATAGATATCATTGATGTTGCTTCTGAAGAGTACTCTCAAGAAGTTCTTGGTTATGATCATAATTCTTCGAGTGATAATCTCACTCATTCATCTCAACCCATCATTGCCAATTCTACTCCTTCTCTCACTCCGTTTGAGGAAAGTGACTTCATCTTGGAAGAGATTGAAGCCTACTTGTCTAGTGATTCTGTTCCATGGGAAATTGATCACGCTCCCATCGACATTGAGGGGGACATACTTCTCATTGAGAAGTTGCTTAATGATGATCCATCATCAATCCCTTCCGTCGAGCTTCATAACAAGGAAGTCAAGTCAGTTGAGAAAACTGAAGAATTTCCTGAAGTCGAACTTAAGGACTTACCACCTCATCTCGAGTATGCATTTCTTGAAGGTGATGATAAATTACCAATCATTATTGCTCGAGATTTGAGTAAAGATGAAAAGACTGCTCTCATAAAGGTTTTGAAGTCACACAAGCAAGCAATTGCTTGGAAACTCTCCGACATTAAGGGTATCAACCCTGAATTTTGTACTCACAAAATCTTGATGGAGGATGACTTCAAACCAGCAGTTCAACATCACATATATACTTCAAGTGTTAATGCATTCTCAAGAAGCCTCAATTTAACAAATCAATTACCTCATAGGCTAATGCGTTCCCAAACCTTATATTTAATCGTAATGAAATATTCAGTACTTCAAGAAAACATTTTCCCATATATCCATAAAATAGTCTAGAGAGATCCTTTTCCCGTTCCATGAAAATTGTAGTTCATAAGCAAATATGACCATGTGCGCTTATCACATTCTTTTATTTTATTATTATTTATTTATTTATTTTTGCGATGTGGACTTCATATGAAGAGAACCTGATAACGATCCTAAAAGTGCATCCATTCATTCATGTAGTGATAAATAATGTGACACAGTAAGTCACTAATAATTACTTAGATATTAGATGGTGTTAAACTTTAAAGGTTATGTATATATTAGATGGAGTTGAGCTATAATGAGAAAAAAATGCGATTGTACCTACCAAGATGCACTACTACAAAAAAGGGCATAGAGCCCGGTTAAAAAGGTGCAAAGAGCCCGGTTTTGCATGAGGGCACAAAGGGGGAGGGACTCTATGCAAAAACAAATAGAGCCCGGTTTTGAAAACTGGCTCTATTATATGTAATATAGCCCGGTTTTCTACCAAAGAACATGGCTTATGTGAATAAAAAAAATTAAAAAAATAAAATAAAAATCCAACCATGAAATCCAATTCTTATTAGTATGAAATGAATTTAGTACAGTTTTGCATACAGAGAATACGATAGCACTTCTCACAAAATTAGTAGGAAATACAGTTCTTTAGATTCGGGTTCTTATGTCTTTGTCATAGATAACATGCCTTCAAACATTCCGGAAGTACCACCTAGGATCGGAAGCAGTGCAAATAATAAGCCTACCGCACAATCCTGGCACACAAAGCCATATCCACACCAATTGTCAAATAACCAGTAATGTCAAGTAATCTTCACTCATTGCTTTAAGAATAGAAGACATATACACTTTTCTACAAACCACCGGAGCGAATAAGAAAGGAAGTAGAGACTTGCCTGTAAAATAAGGGTACCAACAGTGACTTGCCCGTAGAGAGTGCTAATACTATTCTTTTCCATCAAAAACTTCAAACCCTGAGGGAAATAACGCGCCTAAAAAGATTTCATTTCATTTTAAAGAACCGCCTAAGTTCTATAATATTTTGGTTGACTAGTTAATGGAATAGAGCCCGGTTTGGTTGTGAAAAACATGGCTCTAATGATTTTCAATACAAAGCCCGATTTTGTTAAAGGGAACATGGCACTATACAACGAATAGAGCCCGGTGTTTAAGCAAAAAACACGGCTCTAACGTTATCTAACATAGAGCCCGGTTTTGTAAGAAAAAACATTGCTTTATACTCTTCTTCACAACCTGGAATCCTTTTAGAGCCCGTGTTTCACTAAAACCGGGTTCTATTAAGGGGGCTCTATGTTCATTTTTGTAGTAGTGATGACTTCTTGCAAGCCTGTAATAGATGACTTCTTGCAAGCCTGCGATAGCCATTCACGGAGATATAAAATCATGAGTACCAATCACTTATAGTGTACCTTTCCACTCCATGGGGAAGCGATAATAAGCCAAATAAGTTTGCGCACTTTCAAAACAAAGTAACAATATACGATGGGTAAAGTTAAATGGGGCATAAGATACAATCATTTATAAAAGATTAAAAGTTGAAAAACTTCCATTGCGACATTACAAGACCATATAACCATTCAGTGCTTGCAAAACATTATAAGAAAACAGTTAAAGACCAAAAAAGCAAACAATGACAACATGATCAAGTTTTAGTTTTCCCAAAAGGATGTCACCTTTATCTCTTTTCGAATGTCGTTTGGAAGAGTACTTGTAATCCTCATGGAATACCTAAATGTAACGAACCAATCACAAGTGTCAAACTTTGTAACACACCATCGTTCAACTGAAACAAATGAACAAATAGCAATGACCAAGTTGCCCTTTACCTGTGCATCATGAGCATTGTCTAATACTCGAGGTAGTAGCCGTGTGCAGGATTTTACTCGAAGTCTATAAATTAAACACTGAGTTAGTAACTGAAATACTTAAAAAGCAGTGGTACAATACTTATCGCCTTAATACAAATAAGATACAATTATGATTATGTTGTTAGCGGATAATTCTTATAGGCTTAGCCCAGTTATGATGGCCTGATTTGTATTGGCCCATGATGGCATGTATTGTATTTATATTACGTATCGTACTCAATGAATGATTAAGGAGATTATCAGTTTTACATGGTATCGAGCCAAACAAGATCCTAAAAAAAACCCTAACAGAAAACATCGACCCTCCCATTCCATCTTTTCTGCCGTCATAATGACAAACGGAGATATCCCTACACCACCTCCCACCCTAACCCTTGTAGTAAAACTATATGCCGTGAACAACATCAACAACGTAATTCCCGAAAAACTTGACATTGATGAGTTAAATTACTCAACTTGGTCTTACTTTTTCAAGATTCATTGCAACAATTTCGGTGTCCTAAAGCACATCGAAGGTGAAGCTACAACCTCTACATCCGCTCCACCCACAGAAGAATGGCTCACTGCCGATTCAATAGTGAAGTCATGGATAATTTTAACCCTAGCTCCCGCCCTACAAGGACGTCTAATCAAAGCCAACCCTCCCACGGCTAAAGCGGCTTGGGAACTCGTTGAGAAAATCATTCTCGCCAACAAACGTACACGTACCGTTGCTTTAAAAGGTGAGTTACGTGTCATTCAGATGGGTGATCTTAGCGCCGATGCGTATTTTCAAAAGATCAAATCTATTGTTCCTCTACTTAATGATCTTGGTCCATCCATGTCGGATGATGATATTGTCACTTACGCCATTAACGGGCTAAGTGAAAAGTTTGCAAATCTCGCTACTATAATCGCTCACAAAGACCCATTCCCTAACCTCTTGACACTATGCGATCTATGGTAATCACCGAGGAGATGCGGCTCAACTCTCTTCCTCACATTGTTTCTACAAACATGTCTTCATCGCACCTCAAGTTCTCGTAGCCGAAACTTCTAATGCAAATCATGGTCAAGAATCACGTACTACTCGTGACACTCTCACAACCTCACCTCAGGTATGTCGCAATTTTTCTCGTGGATTTTGTAGGTAGGGCAATGCATATCGATTCATCCATGATTCTATTCGGATGGGGAATACAAATATCACACAAGTAATAGCAAGGCAGAATGCTGCGAATACTACCTCATGTACTCAACTTGGTATTAGGCTTAGTCAAACGCAACTCAACAATGGGCAACAAAGTCTTATGGCAATTTTACAAGCCCAACAACAACTTATTGCCCAACTTTCACAAGCCCAGTCAAACCAACAACAACATGCCTCATTATTGGGCCTTAGGTCTGTTCCGCCTGGGTTTAGGCATGTGGGTTCTCAACAGCATGCTAATACTACTTTTGGGCTTGCGAATTTAAATCAGTCCACTCCGTCTATTTCACCCCAACAACAGGCTCTCTTCACACAAGAAGTGTATGGTTCTCAGGCTACTACACCGAGTCAGGAAACGCTTCTTCCACAAGCTTTCAACACCATGACACTCCAAGAACCGACTAACGCTAACAATCTTAGTACTATATTTCTTGTATTTATCCATTTGTCTTTGTTGGTGATGGGAAATCTATTCCTGTCACCAACACGGGCCATAGCACTTTGACCACTCCTCACCGAACCCTTCACTTAAATAATGTTCTCATTACCCCTAATATAGTTAAAAATTTAATTTATGTTCGACAATTTGTTCGGGATAATAAATGTACCATTGAGTTTGATGGGTTCGGTTTTTCTGTGAAGGACTAGTGGACCCGCCAAATCCTCCTCCGATGTGATAGCACTGGGGATCTCTATCCTGTCACCAACCTAACTTTACCCCAAGATTTTCTTGTCAGTCAACACACGTGGCATCAGTGACTTGGACACCCAGGAAGTGACGTGTTGCGTTCTCTTTTTTCCAGTAATTTAGTTTCTTGTAATAAGATTAAGTCTCCCGTGCTATGTGATGCTTGTCAGCTTGGCAAGCATGTGTGACTTCCTTTTTTGATTTCTCATAGTATTGTTCAGTCTCCTTTTGATATTGTTGGGTTCAGTAAATACCCAAACCCCTTAATCTAGGATTTGAATAGAAAATAGCCCAAGTGTTTAGTCCGTTAAACACTAACAGGTCACTGAGTGCATAGTCTCTCAGTGAGTCATCTTCAGGATACTCAGTATGAGGTGAAGAAGAAGTCTCTCCACTCAGTAAGGCGGAACTTAAAGGGTGAAGACTGAGTCAAGAAGAAGATGATGGATTCAGTGAGTAATAACAATAACTCACTGAATCCCTAAGACTCCTCTCCAACTACTTACACTGAAGACAAACTGAAGTAGAAGACTGAAGGATGTAAAGACTGAAGAATGAGCGGGACATGGCGGGATAAGTTTGAATCAGATAAGACGATGTACTTATCAACCAAAATCAACTTTCCCTGAATAGCAAAAGATCAGGCTCAGTGTCATCACTGAACTTAGGAAAGTAGTCTTGTCTCTTACCTAGAATAGTCTTTGTAGACAGAGACAAAATACATCAGTATTTTTTCTTCTGTATGATGTCAGTTTGTCACTTAGGAAAGAGTCAAAAATCATACATGTATAAATAGCATAAGAGATGAAGTGAAAAGATCAAGCTTGTGAATTGTAAAAACACACATACACGCAAGCCATCTTTTCACTCCTCCAAATACAACTTTATCCCTGAGATAGCTCAGTGGGTTCTAAGAGTTGTGCTCAGACTTAGCCTGAGCTTATAGAGGAGTCACCAAACTTTGTCATTTCAATCCCAAGTACTATTCCGCAAGTACTTGGGTAACGTATTCTTTTTGATTAATTTCTAATAAAGAATATGATGTTGAAAATTACTTTGTGTGTTTTACTTGCGTTAATTTCAGTCATTGTTCACTGTTAAATTGTTTTAAGTACTTAATTGTTTTAAACGATAGTGAATAGGGAACAACAAGTGGTATTAGAGCTTGGCTGATTATAAAACCTTTTATAAAAAGTTTTCTTAAGCCACTCTAAAACGTTTTTAAATCAGGATCCTTATGGCTGAAATTGATGTACCCCAACTAGTCGATAAAAAGGGTGGAGCTTATTCAGCTGTTGCCCCTAGACTTGAAGTTGGAAAATTCAACAAATGGAAAAAGCGTATGCTTTGCTATTTGATTGGGATGGAAACTTATTATATCAAGTGTGTAAATGAAGGTCTATTTATCCCAAAGACTGCTGAAGGTTTGCCTAAACCTGAAGCTCAGTGGACTCAGGATGAGAGAAGAGTTGTCAACCAGGACCAAAGACTCAAAAGTATCATCATATCATGTCTTCCTGATGATATTATGGAGTCAGTCATAAGCTGTAGTACAGCTAAACAAACCTGGGATGGCCTGGTTCATAGTCATGAAGGTCCATCTGATACCAAGGAAAACAGGATTGTGGACCTGAAACTTGAGTATAATACCTTCAGGGCTAAGGACTCAGAAACTCTGTCTCAAACTTACACCCGGTACAAAACTTTGTTAAATGAACTTTCAAATGATGGTGTAAAATTGTCCAAACATGAAATCAATGTTGGTTTTATAAACAGTCTCCCTGAGAAATGGTTGAATTTCTCTCAGGGACAATGCTAACCACATTCAGAATCTTGAGCTTCTTGAAATATATGGGAAATTTGTCTATGAGGAAAACCTCATCAACAGACGATACCCTGACTTGAAAAAATCTCAGGAAGTCAAGAAGTCCCTGACAACCATTTCCAATCCAGTGTCAACTGCTTTTTATTCTAACAATGTGATTCAAGATTTTCAGGAAAACTCAGATGATGAGGCAGATGAGAGGACAAGCGAGGAGTACCTGAACGATTTAAATATTGAGTTTCAGGAAAGAGCGCTCCTCGCTAACTCTAAAAGGTTTATTCGAAGAAACAAAAGTTTTTCAAACGCTAAAGCTAATGAAGACACTGAATGTTTTAAGTGTCACAAAAAGGGTCATTTTGCAAAAGACTGCTTTTCAAAAACAATTTCTGAACCCTCTTACAAACCATCAGGGTCAAACCAGTTTTCAGGCTTTAGCAAATTTCAACCAAAAATCTTTCAGTCTCATCAAAATTTTCAAAGCAAATCTGATCAAAACAAAGCTATTGATTATGAAACCAAGTATAAGAAAGCAAACTGTTAATACAAATAAGCCGTAAAAACGTTTATTTATATTTTACGATCTTCTAATGTTTTGTCGATAACAAAAGTAAGATCATTTTAAGGAAACAAATAAAATACGTAAATGGTTTGAACTAATAGTTTTCTAACACACTTACGCTTTCACATAAAACACTAAAACAAGTATAAGTGATTTTATGATTTAGATACATATGTACAACAACTAGTGTTTACATATTGGGTTAAACATATACTTAAACTAAGTATACTAAAATGGGTAAAAACTAAGTGTATGCTAAATTGGGTAAATACAAGTATATACTAAATGGGTAAATACTAGCAAATGGTTTTGACCCTTAACCCATGGTTTTATATATACCACTTAACCAAGTTCATTGTATCATTAAGATACATTGTATCTAGAAAGAAAACCATGGATCAACCCATAACCCATGACCCATGACCCTTAACCAAGAATACCCATGGGCAAAGAAGAGCGGACCACGGATCCCTAGCTTTGTGCTAGCCGGATCCCTTGTGGTAGGGATCCGTGGGATCCGGGGAAACAGAAGAGAATTTTCTCTATAAATAGTGAGCCATTTCTTCATTATTTCTTACCCCTCTCTAACATACTTCTCCCTTGAGTTAAATCTCACTAACCTTAGATCCAAGAGATCTATGTTTGTAGTTTTGTCTTTGTGTGATCTTTTAGGTTTCTCTTAAAGGCAAGATCACCACCTTTGAAGTCGAGCAAACTCAAGTCCATGAGTTGCCATGCTTCCTCATCATCAAGGCTATTGAAGTCCTCTTGTTGATGATCCCTTTCTTTCTTCAAAAGAAGTGTAGTGTTGAAGACATTAGTGAAAGATGTCTCTAGTGTCAAGACGAAGATATTAGTGAAGGGTATCTATCGTCTATAGGATAAGCACTTGTGGTAGGTGCTTAGAAGTCAAGTCAAGAAGCATTAGTGAAAGGTGCTTAGAAGTGAAGACACAAGACATTAGTGAAAGGTGTCTTGTAGATCTAGTCAAAGGCATTAGTGAAAGGCGCCTTAGATGTACATTCGATATGGTGTGTTTTGATGTACTAGATAGACTAGCATTAGATCCAAGGATATTGATATCCTTGATGATGTTGTAAAGGAGTAGATCTCCCTTGGGATTAGTCGTTGGTGTAGTGTGGTAGTAGTTCCTCCATTGCAATGGAACTAGGTGATTAGCCTAGTACCTAATAAAGGGTAGGCGACGTTGTGAAGGATTAGTTCTCCTAAGGTGTGAAAGAACTCAGTGGTTAGCCTAGCACCGTATAAAGGGTAGGCGACGTTGTGTTAGGTGTGGTTCGCCTTGGTGTGAAAGAACTCGGTATTTAGCTTTGTACCGGAAAAAGGTTAAGCGACGTTGTGAAGGCTTCTCCGCCATAAGGAGATTGGTGTAGTGTTTACAAACTCTCGAGTAGGTGACTCGGGGAGTGGAGTAGAGCAAGGAAGGTGTCCTTGTAGCCGAACCACTATAAATACTCGCGTTGTGGTTTTGTGCTTCTTACTCTTATCTTTTCATTACATATCTTTATATGCTTGTTTATCAACATCCAACACTTACAACCAAATATGTTAGCCTTAATAATTTTTATTAGAAGTGATGGTCATTCACGATTAGGAACTTTGTATCGTGTGTTAGATATCGTGATAGAATAGTCAACGGGCTCGTGGAGTGGGCTAAGCTAATTGGTTAAATGTTAAGGTATGCTAAGCCGTGTATAAGCTTAAGCATCCCAAGCCCAATGCAAGTCCACGAAAAGCCCATGGAAATCCTTTAGGGTAACAAACCTCTTGTACTATAAATACCCCTCAAATGGTCATTTGAGGGGTGTGCTTGAAAGTGTGTGTGTGTATGTATATTTTCCTTTGGAATATACAACTTTATTGTGTTTATCTTATACTCATTACATACACGGATTTATATATCATTCAAGTCACCATCTCATCTTAATCTTTCCTTCTTTGTTTTACGCATATGTTTGTGTTTGGTTTGTTCGTGTTCTACGCGTAACTGTTGTTACGTGTGTTGGGTTCGCTTGTTAAAGTGATAAGGTTGATATTCGTAGTGGTCCTGACAATTGGTATAACGAGCCAAGGTTGTTGTTTGTTAATTTATGTTGGTTTTACACATGTTTTTTAACTGTTTTTGTGCTTATTTTGTGGTCGGAAATTTTTTTTCCGATTTGTGGGTCAACAGTTTTAAAACAATGTTTGGTATCCTTATTTTTTTTTGTCTCAAAAGTTGTCCTGGTCATACATGTAAAAATATCTGTCTTGGTCTATACTGGTCCAAACAGTATATCTCACTTTTTTGACATCTTTTTGTTACCAATCCGTGAGATAATATGTGGTCAAACCGTCATCTTTTCATGGTCAAACAGTCAAAAAGGAAGCATGTTTATGCTTTTCTGGGTTTTTGTATGAAGATGGTCGGAGAAACATGGTCGGAAAAACTCGCCGGAAAAAGTCAACTGGGTCAAAACCCTAGTTTTCTACGCATAAGGGGGAATCTACAGAGATGTTACGCGTAGCTATGAAGTTACGCGTATGAAAAGTTACGCGTATTTTCTTACGCATAAGCCTAGGCTTACGCGTAAGAATGGGCTACGCCTAAGACTCTTTTACGCTTAAGGCTTGTTACGCATAAGCAACCACTTGGTCTACGCATAAGGTAAAAGCAAAAAGGAAGAATGTTATGCGTAAAACATACAAAGACCATGACCACGTCAACATACCGAATACCAAACAACCATCAGACCTCAGTTTCATACATCATCAGTCCGTGACATCCGGTTCCAACTAATCCCAGACCTAGACTCACTTCAAGAACCCTCACATGTCACTCCCCAACTCTCAAACAACAAAGAAAAACATATAAAAATCTCAGATTCAGTTTCAATATTTTTTGCAACCTCTCTCAAGATTGTTTTAATTGAACTATCATCCTCATAGATCTATGATAATTTTCGAAATTTAAAGAAAGACCAAAAACCATTAGGTTTCAATCATATCTCTGTTTCGATTATTTTCAAAAATTAAAACGAAACTATCAATTACAACCTACCCGTGGCCCCAAGAAGGACCTTGAAGCTTTGATATCTTCTAATTGGTTCGGATTTGTATCAGAAATAAACCATACGGGTGGTTTGTTTGTTGTTCGATGCACATAAGTAACAAGCTTTTATTGCTTTGTGTGATATGATAAAGCGTTGAGACTCAGTATTGATTGTTTTGGCTGATGAGGAATGAGTTTGAGGAGAGAGGCGAAGGGTTAAAATGGGGGCGCACTTTTATCAATTGTGTGTTTTAGGGTTTTTCTAAGTATTACTGAGTTTGTTAGGGTTGTGTTTATACAAGGTCTTATATCCGGTTATATGTGTGATTTTGAATTGGATCAGTTGTAACGCCTTTGGGCCTTTTACTCCCTCTAACGAAACTTTGGACTGGGCCAAAATGGATCGGGTTTGTTGGCTTGAATGTCAAGCTGTTGGATCCGAATATTAATGGTGGACAGCTGAATGCGTTAATTGATCAAAAATGATATTCGAATTTTTAGCTAATGTCTTTTGCTAAAAAATTGGATGACATTGCATATCGTGAGTGGTATTTATGGTATTAAATTTCACGGAGGGATACAATACTCACGGCTTGAACGATAATTGAAAAAATGGCTACGGAGTTTTAGTACGGTATTATTGATGCGGAATTGATGTGACATTTCACGGGTGGACTTCTTTATCTTTGAGACGATGGTTGGTTGGATGCATGTCTCAAGATAACTTGTTGAAGCACATTATGAAATTTGAAAATCTGGTTATAACTGGTAAGGAGTTACGTTGTAGTGCTCACAGTGTTTAACCATCACTTTAAGGAGTTACGTTGTTGTGCTCAGTGTCACACGAAGTTGTGGATTGTTCAAAAATTTAGAACAAGCAGCAAGTCACAAGTTGGGATGCTTACTTCCTTTTCAAGTTAGTCGTATCGGGCTATCTCCATATGTGGTCATTACATTTAGCCGGTGAATTCAAAGGAGGTTCGATAAAAGGTTGGATTGAGAGAAGTTTATTGAGAGTATTTTTGCGACATATTCTCACGGAAATTATGATCAATCTATGATGTTTGAAGATTGCATCAAGAAGGTAATACGGCATGTACGCAACATTATGATGATTCCGATAGCTCGCAACCATCAGGAGGGAGAAGTTGGTACTTCATCTTCCGTGATTGGATTACGAAGGGATTTTTGCTTAAGACTGAAGAAGGAGAAGTAGTGTGGTGTACATCGGGGCTTTTTACCAACTTGGATGCAATACTAAGTGAGTTATGTTGTTATGATGTTCCCAGAACGACAACCATTGTGCTTCAAGAGTTTACTTTCTCCGCTGCGTGTCTGAAGATTAAAGACGTGTTGGAAGAGTGTTGTCGGTTCAAGAGGGAGCAAAGAAAGAAAAAGGCTCACTAGTTAGGAGGGAGTAATAACCTAACTAGACCGTTACAGTTGAAGTTCAGAGCTACAAGAAGATCATTTGCCGAGGTCATCGGAAGGGAGAACTTCAAGTTTGCCTCAGTATCTAGACTACAGAGACTCTGCACTTCAAGAAAGTCAACATTGTTCTTTACTATTGTAAGTTACTTTGTTTTGTATTTATAGGTCTCATTGTAACCATTCACGTGTGACGCTATCTTGGAGGGAGATTGTTAGCCTCGCTTTTTCTAAAGATAACGTCACTTATGTGAAATGGACTAGATGCGTAGTATACTTTGCTCTTAGGGACTAGTATCGTGTAAGTGGCAAAGATAGAGCCTATAAATACCCCTCATGACTCTCCATGAGGGGTGAGGTGAATCATTTGGCTAGTTGTATTGTTTTGTTCTTATCAATAAACCTTGTGTTTTCTCCTCCCTCTCTCTAGTTTATCTCTCTAAAAAGGATGAAGATCTTCATCTTCTTCCACCAACCAAGACCTCCAAACCACATAAATCTTATGTTAATTGGTAAAACTATTCAACCCCCCCTTCTAGTTTTCCACAATTGGCATCAGAGCTTCGTTACCAAGTTTCTTGAAGTATATTGTACTTTAAAAACTTGATACGATCCATAGTTAATTGAAAACTACAAAGAAGGTTTTTCATAAAAACAAACACCATGTTTTTCAAAAACTATATGTTTGGATGTTGAGTTGATAACAACATTTTTTATATATATCTTTTCATTTAATTGCACTAATCTTCTTTGTGATGTTGATTAGTCAAAGCTCATACCCACCAAGCTTTAGGAGACGCTTGGTAACAAGAATACCTTCCTTAAGAAGGTATCTTAAACGCAAAGGAGCGGGAATCGTCTAAGTGACATCTGTCATTTGTAAAGACATTCCTAAGTGCACTCGAGGTATGACTTTCCACTTATATCTGAATGATATTAGTTTAGTAAATAAGTGTTATGTGTTAGGTATTTATTTGAGTAGATTTTTGTGTTTACACATGATCTACATGAAGCTTCGTTAGGAAGCCTTTTTCTCTCATACGTGTTATATTTTTCGTATATAGTCATAGTATATATAGCTTATGTTTTATTTCTTTTAATCCTATATTAAAACAAAAACACGAATTTCAATATTCCTCCTTCCCTATTAATAATCCCACTCGACGCCCACTTTATTCAATCCTCACTTTTTCAAATTTTCCAATTTCAAAAATTCCCTCTCATTTAAAAACTTCATCTTCCTCCTCACTCCATCTCATCCGAAACCAAGAAGATCCGTCATCAACATGGTTTACATCGCACTCGTGCTCATCGCCCTAACACTCATCGCACTTGTGTTCCCTATGATGAAGTTCACATACGGAGACATTTACTTTGTGTTGTTAATCTATATTGGGGTCATATACCCAATCCTTTGTATCATCCTTAGTATTGAAATGCAATATTATTAATCTAGTTTATCTAGGCTACTATTATGTGTTTATCATTCCTTTTGATTTATATGTTTTATATTTTTGTGATACATTAGAGATCATGTATGCATGCTAAAAGAAAATGTAGGATAAAACATATCTCGTAGTATAAAAACTATAAAACCTTTTATCAAATCTGTGTCTGTTACTACAGATCCACGGATCCCGGAAGATATACTAGCCGGATCCCTTTTGTAAAAGAACCGTGGGATCCGTCCTACTGGAAAACAGTTTTTCATACAAGATTAAAAACCACTATCTTTCTAAAAGTAATAATCCACTAGAATTTCAAAACCATGAGTTAATTAAGTGTTAAATACCATTGTTAATAAAATCTAGTAAAAACGTTAGATTATTATAGGTTTACCATAAACTTCACCTCCTATTAACCCATCACTTCTATAGGTTCAACTATGACGCATGAATACGAGTTTGATTTTTCACTCACTAGCGTCTACACCCCGAACATCTCCCTTGAGCCCAACACACCTGGCAATCATGTCCGTGGGTTCAATAATCTCGAAAACCGTCACTTCCATGAAGGACGTATTGTAGACACCTCTCTACAATTTGAAGAACGTATCAATACCTCCTTCCGAGCCATAGGACTAGAATGTCTTCTTGAAATCAACGAGAAGATATTTCCAAGGTTCATAATGGAATTCTTCCGTCAAGTCGAACTCGTTCGTAACGAGGATCGCTCTCTATCTCTTTGGTTTTACATCAAAAACCAAAAGTTCACTCTAACCCTTGGGCATTTTGCTCACATTCTTCGGGTTCCAAATCATGGACAAAGTGCCTTCACCGAAGATTGGTCGCTTGATTCTCTCTTCAACTTTCGTGAAGAAAATAGTCCATATTGTTCACACATACCCTCTCCGAAAGATTTAACGCACATAATATGCAAACCTCGACCATATTACTCCAATCCAAACATTATCCATACACGGGATATCCGAGAAGAGTACAAGCCTCTTGCTCTCATTCTACGTGAAAATTTTTGGAGTCTTAGGGGAAATCGAGATATTCTTCCCGCTTGTTGTGCTCACATGTTGTACTGTTTGCTAACACAACAACCATACAATCTCGCCTACTTCTTCGCAAGGCGAATTGCAAATCTTCAAGGCTCCAAGAATAAACTCATCCATTATGGAATGTTCTTGACACGCCTCTATCACAATGTTATGCACTTCCATCCTCAATTTCAAAGTCCGTTGTACATACTTGTGAACAAGATGATGGAACCGCTAAACATATCTCTCATGAAGACTTTCTTCATTCTAGATTCCACCAATACCCATCAATCACATAATGATCCTCCTAGCAAAGACACTCAAGGAACCTAGAATAGTCAAATAGGATCAATTCTACTCTACTCATTGTTTATCAATGTAATCCTCTTTCTTTCATGAAATAAAACATCTTACATTTGATATCCTAGTTTTAGAACTCCTTCAAACAAAACTTGGAATATAATGCATTGTCAAGATCATTGCATACCTTTAGTAAAGGTTCTGTCTAGCAGATAGACGGATCCCAAATGTTGTACTAAACGGATCCCTACATCTAGGGAACCGTGGGATCCGGCAAAACAGAAAATGCAATTGCAAGCATTGTATGTCAAACACATCCTTAGAACACCTCATACTAAGCTAAACATAGTGTCTTAAGGTAGATTAAGACTTTATCAAGATAGGTTGATCTTTCCTACTCATTCCAACTCACATAGAACACACTCTAAGATATTCATAGATTTATCACTTTGTTTTAATCCATCACTCTTCCGCTCTCAAAACTCACACTTCATTTTTTACATGATCCCTCACATCTAGGTTAGAAATCCTTCGATTATGACAAAATTGATCATAAATCAATCTCACCTCAAAATTGATCAAAGTTGATCAAATCCTAGTTTTCCCATTTCAAAACCATTAGGATATTTTCCAAAACACAATCCTAAGTCACAACCTCATCTCTAGGATCATTTAGCTTCAATTGACACTCTCTTCTTTAGTGTCATCCTTGCTCATTCATTGGTACTCATGAAAGTTCCAAATCCTTCCATAAAGACAATCATTAGCTACATCACTCACCACCTTCAAGTACTTAAGCACCCCTCCATTTAAGACACTTAGGAAGACTGAAACACTCAAGATGTTATAGGTCTTAGATTTTAGAAACATCATTTCCATTCTTTCATAGCTGCTGATAGCCGGATCCCTAGGATTAGCCTAGACAGATCCCTCTGAGAAAGGAGCCGTGGGATCCGGATGACAGTATAGGTCAAATCTTGCTAAAACAATCATTTCAACTTATTTTCCTAACTCAAACACTCCATCTCATCTTAAATGAGTTCCTAGATCAGTCCAACTTCTGAAGTTGACTCTTGTGCATGTCAATCATCACACTCCAATGAATCCTAGTGGCTTAAAGCTTAAATGCACTTGCCAAATCTCTTAGTTTATAAACCACCTTATTAGGAGCTCCATAGTCATCACTCTCACTCTAACTTTCAGCCCTTGAAATCATTTCATCATGAGAAAAACCCCAAGTAGTAACTTATCCAACAAAGAACCACCCATGAAAAAGGCTCGTGTTATACACGAAATTTCCTCAACCGAATCATCTCCCGTCAAACCAACAAATGAGAGAATCCTTCATCATCCAATCAAACCAATTCCTAAAAGGATAGTACCCACAAAACTACCTATGCCTAACACCACCATACCTCCTAGGCCAAACAATATCATCTCCACTAAACCATCACCATTGGTTCCTAGAAATATTTCATTTACTTCACCACTATCATCACCACACCTCTACAATTTAGAGGACTTGCCTCCTAGGCCGTCTCATCCGCTTCCGCCGACAACATTCTCCTCATTAGCAGGAATAATGGTTCAAAATCAAGGTGGTGAGTCAACACTTGCTCCGGCTTTTTTTTCGCCGTCTCCATCATAGAATCCTATATGGATTATGAGAAATCATCAAAGTCAACCACCCGACCATATGGAAGTTGACGCTTCCTTACCACCACCATCATTCTTGGTCGAGGCATTCTCAAATGCACCTCCACCAATCCCTCCATCGTTTGAAGCCCCGCAAGCCGCTTCACTTGATCCTTCGCATCAAGCCATTTTATTTCCTCCACCACCACTACCTAGCCATGACAAAGATTGCTATCATTGTCAACATGTTGAAAGTTTGATACATGAAGTACGAGAAGACCAACGTTTCATGTTCTATCATCTCCTCGAACGTTTCGACGAGATCAAACCTAAACAAAACTTGAGCTAGAAGATTTTAGTGGTGTCCTAGCATCAAGCATTAGATAGTCTTAGAATTCCTAGTCATGAATTATCTATTTTCTTATTTTTAGAGTCATGTATATCATAACTCTTGTTTTATTAAATGGAATTACATGCTACTTGTTATTTTTCTGAGAATATGTATTCATATCTCATTTATGTGATAACATTACTTGTTATATATCACCTTTGCTGATTTTTGTCATCAGCCAGACGGATCCCTCAGTTTTGCCTAGACGGATCCCTACCACAAGGGAACCGTGGGATCCGTGAAGTCAGAAAGTTTTTTTTTTTACTTAAATCACATTTGCAGGAAATTGTGAATTATACTTGTTTTCTAACCCTTGTTTTGCAGTTATTCAATTAACACATAAAGAATTTGACATCCTAAAGCTAGGGGAGCTTGGTGTCAAAACAATATGTTGCAAAATTACTTGCAACCTTTGATTTAAATTTCATGACTTCCCGTTGCAAATATTGCAATCATCTAGGGGGAGCACACCCGTCACATAGACGTAATCTTTTGCATAAGTTAGTTGCAAATGAACTAGATTATAATTAGTTTCTAGACGCCCTTACTTAGGGATGGACTCGTCAAGGGGGAGTAACGACGAGATCCTTTCCCGTTACTTGCTCTCTATTTTTTTTCTTTCCTTTCACATGTTTTTCTTAAAAACGATGTGTTGCTTTCTTTCAAACACTTTTTGTTTCGACAAAAAGGGGGAGAAGAAAGTAAAAACTACAAATTCAAACTTTTACGAATTTTAGCTTTTCCTTAAAATAATCTTATGTTTTGTCATCAACAAAAAGGGGAGATTGTTAATACAAATAAGCCGTAAAAACATTTATTTATATTTTACGATCTTCTAATGTTTTGTCGATAACAAAAGTAAGATCATTTTAAGGAAACAAATAAAATACGTAAATGGTTTGAACTAATAGTTTTCTAACACACTTATGCTTTCACATAAAACACTAAAACAAGTATAAGTGATTTTATGATTTAGATACATATGTACAACAACTAGTGTTTACATATTGGGTTAAACATATACTTAAACTAAGTATACTAAAATGGGTAAAAACTAAGTGTATGCTAAATTGGGTAAATACAAGTATATAACCCATGGTTTTATATATACCACTTAACCAAGTTCATTGTATCATTAAGATACATTGTATCTAGAAAGAAAACCATGTATCAACCCATAACCCATGACCCATGACCCTTAACCAAGAATACCCATGGGCAAAGAGGAGCGGACCACGGATCCCTAGCTTTGTGCTAGCCGGATCCCTTGTGGTAGGGATCCATGGGATCCGGGGAAACAGAAGAGAATTTTCTCTATAAATAGTGAGCCATTTCTTCATTATTTCTTACCCCTCTCTAACATACTTCTCCCCTGAGTTAAATTTCACTAACCTTAGATCCAAGAGATCTATGTTTGTAGTTTTGTCTTTGTGTGATCTTTTAGGTTTCTCTTAAAGGCAAGATCACCACCTTTGAAGTCGAGCAAACTCAAGTCCATGAGTTGCCATGCTTCCTCATCATCAAGGCTATTGAAGTCCTCTTGTTGATGATCCCTTTCTTTCTTCAAAAGAAGTGTAGTGTTGAAGACATTAGTGAAAGATGTCTCTAGTGTCAAGACGAAGATATTAGTGAAGGGTATCTATCGTCTATAGGATAAGCACTTGTGGTAGGTGCTTAGAAGTCAAGTCAAGAAGCATTAGTGAAAGGTGCTTAGAAGTGAAGACACAAGACATTAGTGAAAGGTGTCTTGTAGATCTAGTCAAAGGAATTAGTGAAAGGTGCCTTAGATGTACATTCGATATGGTGTGTTTCGATGTACTAGATAGACTAGCATTAGATCCAAGGATATTGATGTCCTTGATGATGTTGTAAAGGAGTAGATCTCCCTTGGGATTAGTCGTTGGTGTAGTGTGGAGTAGTTCCTCCATTGCAATGGAACTAGGTGCTTAGCCTAGTACCTAATAAAGGGTAGGCGACGTTGTGAAGGATTAGTTCTCCTAAGGTGTAAAAGAACTCGGTGGTTAACCTAGCACCGTATAAAGGGTAGGCGACGTTGTGTTAGATGTGGTTTGCCTTGGTGTGAAAGAACTCGGTATTTATCTTTGTACCGGAAAAAGGTTAAGCGACGTTGTGAAGGCTTCTCCGCCATAAGGAGATTGGTGTAGTGTTTACAAACTCTCGAGTAGGTGACTCGGGGAGTGGAGTAGGGCAAGGAAGGTGTCCTTGTAGCCGAACCACTATAAATACCCGCGTTGTGGTTTTGTGCTTCTTACTCTTATCTTTTCATTACATATCTTTATATGCTTGTTTATCAACATCCAACGCTTACAACCAAATAGATTGACATAAGTCGATCTAAATAGTTTAAAAGGAAGTTTTAATTGGTAAAACTATTCAACCCCCCCTTCTAGTTTTCCACAATTGGCATCAGAGCTTCGTTACCAAGTTTCTTGAAGTATATTGTACTTTAAAAACTTGATACGATCCATAGTTAATTGAAAACTACAAAGAAGGTTTTTCATAAAAACAAACACCATGTTTTTCAAAAACTATATGTTTGGATGTTGAGTTGATAACAACATTTTTTATATATATCTTTTCATTTAATTGCACTAATCTTCTTTGTGATGTTGATTAGTCAAAGCTCATACCCACCAAGCTTTAGGAGACGCTTGGTAACAAGAATACCTTCCTTAAGAAGGTATCTTAAACGCAAAGTAGCGGGAATCGTCTAAGTGACATCTGTCATTTGTAAAGACATTCCTAAGTGCACTCGAGGTATGACTTTCCACTTATATCTGAATGATATTAGTTTAGTAAATAAGTGTTATGTGTTAGGTATTTATTTGAGTAGATTTTTGTGTTTACACATGATCTACATGAAGCTTCGTTAGGAAGCCTTTTTCTCTCATACGTGTTATATTTTTCGTATATAGTCATAGTATATATAGCTTATGTTTTATTTCTTTTAATCCTATATTAAAACAAAAACACGAATTTCAATATTCCTCCTTCCCTATTAATAATCCCACTCGACGCCCACTTTATTCAATCCTCACTTTTTCAAATTTTCCAATTTCAAAAATTCCCTCTCATTTAAAAACTTCATGGATGATGACTCTGATTGGCAGTCTTATATGAATTATCTTAATGTTGACCTTAAGTTCGTAGAAGAGCAAAGATTAAATATTTTTTCAAAATACAACAAGCTAAGTTTTGAATTAAACAAGTGTAGAGATGAACTGCTTATTTTAAAACAAGCCAAGCTTGAGGCTGTCACTTTGCAAATTCAAAACACTAAGAGAAATCAGGCTCTTCAAGATGAACTTAAAAAGGTACAAGATATTCTTGATAGTTGGACTGCTAAGAATCCTAGGGTCTTTGATGCTGTGGGTGCCCCCAGCAGCAAAAAGAGAGTCATAGGTGAAGATCATCTCCCTAACTCTCGCAATAAAGACCAAAGTTCAAAACCATTTGTGTCTGGTGGTATGGTTACCAATATGCTGACAACTCCAAATTCCAGTGATTGGATTGAACGGGTTAATCCTGAGAGTAAGCTTCCAAATTTCGATTCTGGAAGGATTCTTGAGCCTGAGAGCCAAGCTCTTAAGAGCATGCTAGGACTCCCTGATGTGCCCAGTGGTACTGAACACATCTCTAAGTCTGAAGCAGAATCTCCAACACCGCTTCCACCCCTGAAACCTCTTCAGGGTGCTGATCCAAGCTCTGAGCTTACTCCTCTAAAATTTAATCCTCACTCACCAAAAGAAAGGTCTGGACTTGGTAGAACCATCATGCAAAGACCAACAAAACCAATCCAACAAGAGTCTACTCCTACTGAGACATCAACATCCTCTGTCCCCACTGAAGCTGACCAAATTCAGCAACTTACTGAGCTTGTGAGGAAGCTGACAGAAAAGATGGAATCCATCGAAAAAGCCCCTGATTCAATCAAGGAAACTAAGTCAGCCTCATCTAGCTCATCAAAATCAAAATCCACCAACAAACCCAAGCAGAAGTGTGAGCTGTGTCATTACACCAGTCACACCACAGACAACTGCTATAGAATCCTTTATTGTATGATCTGCAAAAAGGATGATCATAGAACTGCAGACCACTTACAGTATGTAAGCTCTATCAGTGAAGCAAACTATACCAAAGTTGGTCATCAGTATGCTTCATCCTCCAAAACAGCTCTCAAGAATAGAGCAAAACCTTTTCCTCTTTGCCCTCACTATGGATTTAATGATCATCATCAGGATGATTATCTCATGAACACATGCTGTGATATATGTGGAAATCCAGCTTATGAGACATCCCAACATGACAGTGTCATTCATGCAAGGAGAAGTGCAAAACAACCCAAAATCACTGAGTCATCCTCAGTCTCTAAATGCAAAACCTGTGGTAGCACAATGCACTCAACCACTGACCATGAGTCGATTGGAAAATTCAAAGAGACCTTGAGACCCAAGCCCACTAGCAAGTGGGTCACTAAGAGAAACTAATTCAGTTTACTGCTTGTGCAGAGACACGCCAGGGAGCCTATTTGGCATCTAGACAGTGGATGCTCAAGAAGCATGACTGGTGTGAAGGAGTATCTGCACAAGTATGTAAAGGAACCAGGACCCAAGGTAGTATTTGGTGATAATTCATCATGTCCCACTGAAGGTTATGGTTCAGTAAACTGCAATGGAATAGTCTTCTCTAGAATTTCTTACGTCAATGGTCTCAAATACAATCTCATCAGTGTCAGTCAACTATGTGATGCTAAGTACATTGTGCAATTCAATGACAAACAAGGTACCATTTTCAATGCCAATAAAGAAGTTGTTTTGATAGCCCCTAGAAGAGATGATGTTTATGTCTTAGATATGTCTACTGTTTCTCAAGATGGAACCTGTCTCTTTGCCAAAGCCACTGAGTCTATCAACTGGCTGTGGCACAAGAGACTCTCTCACTTAAACTTCAAAAATATCAACAACCTGGCAAAACAAAACAAGGTCCTTGGCTTACCATCACTGGTTTTTGCAAAATACAAACCATGCTCTACCTGTGAAAAAGATAAACACCACAGAGCATCTTTCAAAATCAAACAAAATTTCTCCATCAAAAGTTGCCTTCACCTCCTGCATATGGATCTCTTTGGACCTGTCAGTCCCAGATCAATCCAGCATGAGAAGTATACACTTGTTATTGTTGATGAGTGTTCAAGATATACTTGGGTATACTTTCTTTCCAAAAAGAGTCAGGAAGCTAATACAATAATGTCATTCATCAGAAAAATTGAAAACCAGAATGACATTATTGTTAAACAAATCAGAACTGACAATGGTACTGAGTTCAGAAATCAAGAGCTTGAAAGCTTCTGTGATGAAAAAGGAATTTCTCAAAATTTCTCATCTCCTTATACCCCTGAACAAAATGGGGTTGCTGATGAGTGTCTAAATACTCATCATTTTTGTACAATATAAACTGCAAAATCATCTGAAAACACTCAAAAATGCATCAAAATGATGAAAATATCACAAATCAGTGTTTTATGTGTTTTAAATGCAAAAAGATCAAAATCAGATGAAAAACGTATCAAGTTTGCAAAATTGGCAGTTTTAGTCCCCCAAGTTTCAAAAGTTGTCAAAAACAGTCCCTGAGCACATAATTTCAAAAGAAAAATCACCAAAGGCCCTTTTAAAATCATAAGTTGTCAAATTTAGTCCTTTGGTGAAAAATATCAAAAGTTTGAGAAAATTACAAAAACGGTCCTCCAAGTTTGAAAATTGGCAAAATTAGCCCCTGGAAATTGGAAATTGGCAAGTCTAGTCCTTGTACTTTTTGAGATTGTCAGTTTTAGTCCTTGGAGAAACTTTTCAGAATTGGCAGCCTATGTCCTTGAACTTTCAGGATTTACACATTAGGTCCCCATAGTTATTAACCCTTTATCACCCATTTGGCCTGGTCATAAGCATTTTGGACCCCCTGTCAAACAGATTTTTGACCCCCTTCTATTATTACCCTCTGGTCAATGTCTGGTCAAACCACCCAAAACCCGCCAAAAAGTCTCCTTCTCAACTGCTGCCTGCAAACACACTACCCTCCCATCCCCCCTCCTCTAATCCACTCAAACATGTTCCCCCCACCTCAACTAACTTCCAAGGGGCATTTAATGCATCTTCCCCCCCCCCCTCACTCAACCCCAATTGTCAAAAGATAGTTTTGGCGCCAAAATCCGTTTTAATGGACAAGATGAATCTAAAGCCATCCAATGGCTGGGAAATGGTGGGATCAAATCAGAAGAGAGAGAGAAAGAGATTGGGTATAAAGAGAAGGAAAGAGAAGCAAGCAAAGGAGTAGAATTTTTAGTTTCAATTTACTCTTATGTCGTTTTTTCTAGTTATGTCTTAGTTAAACTCAAAAGTTGTAATATTTTGTTCTTAAGTATCAAACTCAAGCTACATTTTCAGTTTATTCAAGTTTTAATCATTAATTTCAAGTTTAATTCAGTTTCATTGTTATGTGCTTACTGTTAAATTTTCAAGTTTCCATTTCATAAAAACAAGCTTCATACAGCTTGTTAATCAGTTACAATAAGCTTATATAAGCTTTTTATAGCTTTTCATAAGCTTAAAGTCAAGTTTCAATTCACTTTGTATTCTGGTCAACAAAAGTCAACTGGTGGCTCAAATGGCTATGGAATTGGTTAAGGGTTGATGCAGATAGCTATGGGTTGATTTGGAATCCAGTGGGTTGGTTTAAATAGGTTAGTTGTTCCTTGGGAGTTGTTTCAAGCCATTGTGGCTTAGGACCACTTGTAAGTTATTTCCAATTTTCATAGCATAATCTGTTCTGTTGGTTTATAATAAGTTTTATCTGTTCAAAAAGTAGTATTTAGGTTATTAAAAGTCAGTTTGATTGCCTGTAGTGTTCATTGTAACAGTTAGCTTCATTTTGTTTGCAAATCAGTTGATAAATAGGTGTTTGGAATTGCTTTTATACTTGTGCTCAAGGCTTGTTCAGTGTTAGAATTCTGTTGGTTCATGTTTATGAACTCAAAATAAACTCAGTTGAGTCATTAACTTGTGCCTGCTACCTGTCAAAAGTCAAAATCCACTTCCACCATCTCAACAGTTAACTGTTGAGATTTTTGCAAATCCAAAATCTCAGTGTGTGTTTAAATGTCATAGATAAAGGTTGCTTTAGTGTCATTTCACCATATTAAACCTAGATCAGTCCTTAAAATTGAATCAAAGTTCAAAAAAGTCCAAGTTTCACTTTCACTTAAAAAGTCAAAAGTTGCAAATCTTGTTTTTGGCCAACTGAGATGGATTTTTCTTAGATTCATTTCTGAGCCTAAATTAGTGAAACTTGTTGATTTGGAAACTTCTCTTGGTCTACTTTCTTTTCATCATTTTTATAAAATTTTGAGATTTTTCTAAAGGCTTCAAATATGCCTGTCAAGATAGGCCAAACTGCCCTGTACACACTCAGTATTAACTGAGTGTGCACAGGCAGTTTGTGCAGACTTGCAACAAGCTCAAAACCAGTTGTCTAGGTCTAATATTTGGTTCATAAACTCTTAGCCAGGTTGTCTTGAGGTTCCAACTTTTGCTCTTTAGTTTCTAGCTTATTTGAGTGCTTGTGCTTAAGCCCAAAGTTTGTCCCCAAAACTGCTTTTTAGCTTGTAGCTCAAATTCATCAAATCTGTTGTTGTTGCAATCCAGTGATTAGGACCTGTTTATTCTTGTTGCATTTTAGTTATTTTAGTATACTTAAGCTTCTGTTTTGGTTTGGTGCCTTTTGGATTCCATTTGCTTAATCAAGTGCTTATTTCAATAAGCACTTGGTCATCAGTTCCATTTTTCTACACATAAGCTCCTGTTTTTTTTCATTTTTCTCAGATTCCTTATATTATTTTAGAGTTTTCCTGAAATTTTCAGATTTTTCCAAGTTGATTTGCTATTTTTCTGCATTTTATTTAGTTTTTAAGCATTTTTAAATAGCTTTTAATACAAAAAATTAGAAAAAGGTTCAAAAAAATAATTTTTCAATTTTCTTAAGTTTAAATAAATATAAAAAGCTAAAAAAGTATTTTTTCATATTTTTCCTAGTTAAATTTGTATTTTTAAATAATTTAATTAGTTTTTAATAGTTTAAAATTCATAAAAAATAGAAAAATATTCAGAAAATTACAAAAATAGTTTTGAAAATTCTATTTTGATATTTTAGACTTTTCCAATTCATAATTTTATTTTTCTAGTTTTATTTCCTAATTTCTTGTATTTTAGGTAATTATTAAATAGTTAAAAATAATTTTTATATAGTTATAAAAATAATTTTCTTTTTCTAAATATTTTCTTTTATCATTAGGATTGTAAAAATATCATTTTCATATTTTTAGGGTTAATATTGTGTAAGTTTCACGTTTTTATTTGTACGCTACGTAGTTTTTAATTTCAGTTTTGTAAAAACATAAAAACAAAAACATCAATTTTAAAATAGTGATAGCGTTTATTTAATATTTTTAATCTTTTTAATTTCCTTTAATTTGCATTTAAGCCGTTGTAATTTGTTGGCTTTTCCTGTAGTTATAATCCTATTCACAAATCTCTTTTCCATTCAAATTCCTCGATCACTACACGTTTGATAATCCATTGCATAGCTCGCTGGGACATAACGACCCGGGGAGACCCTATACTCCTCAGATCTTCATTGATTTCGTTCCTGAGCCGTTTTAAGGTTGTTACGGTCTGCCATTCACAAGTGGCAGGCTTGTGTGATAAACCTTAACTGTTCGGGAGCGCATCAGTTGCTAAAAGGAAAAACAGAACTCTCATTGAGGCAGCAAGGACCATGTTAAATGGCTCAGCCCTCTCAAAGCATTTCTGGACTGAAGCAGTCAAAACTGCCTGTTACACTCAAAACAGGTCAATCATTGTCAAAAGACATAATAAAACCCCATATGAGACTTTCAAAGGTAGAATTCCTGAAATCAGCTACTTTCATGTGTTTGGGTGTCCTGTGTTTATTCATAACCACAAGGATCACCTAGGCAATTTGATGCAAAAGCTGATATGGATATTTCTTATGCTACTCACTGATCTCCAAAGCCTTCAGGATGTTTAACACCAGAAGAAAACAAGTTGAGGAAACCTTTCATGTCACCTTTGATGAAAGTTCAGAAAGCATCAGGTTCACAAATACCTCAATGGAGAAAATAGGAATTGATGACTCATCAAGATATCCTCCTGATGAGTTCAACACTGAAATTAATTCCTCATATCAAGCTGATGCTGACATCTTATATTATCTCTTACCTCACAACCTACCCCAACCAACTATCAGTAAATTCATTGATAATCAATCAGTCCCTGCTGGGATAGGCAACACTGATCCAAATGATCAGGTACCTGTGATTCATGAAACCCAACCTGAACAAGACCTCTCAACATATGTTCTTAATGATTCTGTGGCTAATGTACCAGAACTCACTCCTGAGTCTCCAGTGACCTCCTCAAGTTCAGATCCTAGACCACAAAGTAAGTGGAAAAAATCTCAGAACATTGAGCTTGTAAACATCATTGGTGAACCCATTGAGGGCATGCTCACTAGAAGCATGGCTGCTAATTTAACTGCAGCTTCAGCCAATGAATGTCTATATGCTGATTACCTATCAGATATAGAACCCAAAAGTGTCACTGAGGCTCTAAAACACCCAAGCTGGGTTCAGGCTATGCAAGAAGAACTGCAACAGTTTGATAAAAATAAGGTCATGGCCTTGATCAAATGTCCTCAGGATGTAGTAGTCAGAAACAAAACTGACGAAAACGGCATTGTCATTAAAAACAAAGCCAGACTTGTAGCCAAAGGTTACAGTAGCAAGAATGGAAGCCATCAGGATCTTCCTTGCATATGCAACATACATGAACTTCAGGGTCTACCAAATGGATGTTAAAAGTGCATTCTTAAATGGTGATCTCAAGGAAGATGTATATGTTCAGCAACCTCCAGGCTTTGAGAGTAGTGAATTTCCTGACTATGTCCGCAAGCTTGACAAAGCCCTCTATGGACTTAAACAAGCTCCCAGGGCATGGTATGAAACTCTCTCAGCCTTCTTGATCCAAAACAAGTTTGTCCGAGGAAAGATAGACAACACACTGTTTGTCTACAGAACAAAACAAGATGTGATACTGGTTCAAGTGTATGTTGATGACATCATCTTTGGCTCAACAAACTACACTCTTTGCAAACAGTTTGAAAAACTAATGACAAAGAAGTTTGAAATGAGCATGATGGGTGAACTCACATACTTCCTTGGACTACAAATCAGGCAAACTGATAAAGGAATCTCCATTAGTCAAGAGAAGTACACAAGAAATCTCTTGAAGAAATATGAGATATCTGACTGTGCCTCAGTGAAGACTCCAATGGTCCCACCTAACAACCTTGGACCTGATCTCACTGTAAAATCAGTCAATCAGACCCATTTCAGAGGGATTGTTGGCTCACTGATGTATCTAAATGCTTCTAGACCAGACATACAATTCTCAGTCTGTCTAATAGCTAGATATCAGTCCAATCCCAAAGAATCTCACCTCACTGCAGCCAAAAGAATACTCAGGTACCTGAAGGGAACACCAAGCCTTGGACTTTATTATCTAAAATGCTCAGGGTTCGATCTCAAAGGTTACTCTGATTCTGATTATGCTGGCTGCAACATGGACAGAAAAAGTATCTCAGGGTCCTGTCAATTTCTTGGAGGAAAACTGGTTTGTTGGAGTGCTAAAAATCAATAATCAGTGGCTATGTCTTCAGCCGAAGCTGAGTATGTGGCTGCTCCAGGATGCTGTGTCAATGTTTTATGGATGAAAAGTCAACTCAGTGACTACGACATCCATTACAAAATGGTACCCATCTTTTGTGACAACACCAGTGCAATTGCAATCTCCAACAACCCTGTCCTTCATCAAAGAACCAAACACATTGATATCAGATATCACTTCATCAAGGACCACATAATGAAAGGAGACATAGAACTCCATTTCATCCCTACTGAATATCAAGTGGCTGATATTTTCACCAAACCATTAGATGAACCTACCTTCAGGAGACTGAAAGCTGAATTGGGAATGCTTGACATTGAAAGTCAGGCATCTGAAAACCAATCTCAGTAAGTTCTCTGAAATGGTTCCTCTTCCCTGAACGAAACCCACAAAACATCCTCTCACTGAATGAGTAAGACTCATTCAGAGACCCTAACAGTTGATATTGAGCATTGAATGAGTAACTAAATGATCCAAGTATCAGTTACTTAAATGTCCTAGGTTGGTAACTATGCCAATTTAATATAGGAATATATGTCTTACTGTCAGGGGTCTCCTCACTTACCTCATCCCACTTGGCATTAAATGCCTTCTCTCACATAAAATATCCTATGGATATTTTATTGCTGCAAAAGTACACTTTTACTGTGCACTGCAACTGTTCCCTTGAAATACGGGATTTTACTGCGGGTAGTGGTGGGTGGCATTAAATGTGGAATTTCAAACGTTTTCAAAAACCGTCTTTACATATCCACGTTTATGCAAAAACCACCCCTCTCACCACTCTATAAATACCCCTCTCATAAATATTAAAACACACACAATTGATTTCTGCAAACAAAACTTTGTCAAAATCTCTTTCAAACCCAGAAATCACTGTGTTCTTCAAACCTCTTTCAGAAAAACCTTCATTGTAAACATTTACAAAAGATTTTTCATCAAAACTTCAGAGATTCAAAAAAAATTTGACTGTTCTTGTCAATTTTTTCTCAAAACCCTAAAAACTAATTCAAATAGAAATGGCAAGAACTCAATCTCTTCAGTATGCACAACAGTGGGCACGGGATCTTACTAATGTTGAATTTAAAACCAATAATGTCATAGGAAATTTTGAATACCCACAAAATGTCCCAGCCTATAAAGACATTATGAAATTTTTGTTTAACTGCCCACTAAAAAATGCCTTTGTTCAGTGTCCCTTTATTGTTTACCAAAACCTCCTCAGGGAGTTTTGGGCAACAGCCGTGGCCTATGACCCGACACCTGCTACTAATGAGACTGACCTACGACCACTAAGGGAGTATCTCATTAAGTTCAGTCTTTTTTATGGGAAATAATCAGTCACCCTGGATTACAAAATGTTTTCCACCTCTTCAGGGTTAGACTATAATAAGGGTGTTTATGTCGCCCATCCTGAACCCACAACAGTGAAGGATGGGTTAAAACGAATTGCTTTAGAGCCAAACTTTTTGGACAGAACCCCAGTCACCAAAAATTCATTTCCCGTGGCTTGGAGGATCTTATTCACTTTTGTGATTCAGGTCCTCGGCGGGAACCACTCATCAACTGAACAAGTTAATTCTATTCAGTTGATGATGGCTTATTGTTTGATGAATGGGGTAAATGTCGACATTGGGGAAATCATTTACAGTGATCTCGTAACTAAGCTACAAAGCAAATCTAGGGCAAAATATGTCTCATATCCTAGATTTGTCTCTTGTGCTTTGCAAGTGTTACTGGGTTGCAATTACCCTCAGGATGGAAAATTTTGTGCTTTACCTGGCATCCTGAGTAAATCAAACTTTCAAAAAGACCCATCCCAAGTCCCTGATATTGAATTGACGGCCCATATGATTGCTGTAAACAATCAGAGGGGATCAGTGTCTCCAAACCCTGCTCCTAAAAAGAGAAAGGGGAAGTCTCAGACTGGGACTAAGACTAAACCTAAGTCTCAGGGCCCTGAGGCTTCTGGACCACAGCCTAAGAGGCACAAAAAGCCCCAGACTGAACAGACACCCATTGGTGACCAGGCATCATCCATCCCCGTGACAACGAAGGATACTGATACATCACAGTCAGTGCCCTTGGTCACAACCACTACTCCCCAAGATCCAGAGGGAAACATACAACCCGCTGGTAGGGGAGCGCCTTCCACTACGCCCAGTGATGACATTAGCAAATCCAAGCCTTTGTCTGAGGGCACACTGATCGATCCCTAAGACTCAGAGGGAACCAAACAACCCGCTGATAGGGATACCACTGTCACTGACTCTGCTAAAGGCACTGGGAAAAACCCATCAGTGTCTCAGGGGTCTAAGGGGGACAAAGACTCGGAGGGAAAGGAACAACCCGCCGATATGGAACCCAAAACCAATCCTGACTCCAGGGACGGCACTGGGAAACTCCCACCAGTGTCTGAGGGGTCAAAGGGGGACAAAGACTCAGAGGGATTAATACCACCCGCTGATATGGAACCCATCACCAACCCCCTGTTAACCGTTGCTGATGTTACTGGAATACTCTTCTTTGAAGATGAGCTTACTGACACTGATGATGAAATTCTATCAGCTGGGGAAGAAGTGGACGCTGAGGTTCAATCTGAACAAGAGCCTCAGCCTGATCCACAAGAACACACTGAATCACCATTCCAGCCTGCAAATGATGACTCCTCTTCCTCCACTGATGAATTTGCAAGATTTGATAATGTTCTTCCACTTACTGAAAGGCAGCTTGTTCAGTGGATCACCAAAGCTTCAAGGAAATTATACTATGGGGTCACTGAAACATTGTGGGAACAACATACTGAGGCTGGTGCAAGTTATGCAGATCTGAAGGCTGAGGTCCAAGCCTTTGATGAAAACGTTCATGAGCATAGGGACTTGATGTATGACACCATTCACAGACTGGATGAAAATTTGGCTAAATTCTTCAGACATCTTCAGGGTGTTGGCACAACGGTAGATGAAATTAGGGAATCTGTCAAAGAAGACCCAGCGCTCAACTCTAAAGTGCTGGAGGCTACTGAGGCGTACTTGAAACAATCATCCAGCCTCACTGAACTGATCGAAACCCTCAAATCTGCAAATGTTCAGGGTATTCAATCTTCAGTCCAGTCTCTTCAGGCTACATTGGGCTCCTTGACTACTCAGGTGGCTACTTTGACTCAGGCCTCGTCTTCTATGGCCTGGAATCTTGGACCCAGAATGACTGCTTTGGAGGAATCTCATGCTAACTTGGAAGCCAAAGTCACTGGTATTCAAGCAGATACTTCAGACATCAAGGCCATGATTACTGAAATTTATCAGGCCTTCAAAGGTCAAGCAACTTCGTCCCCCTCAGCACCAACACCAACTCTTGCCCTCACTGACGCTCCGGCAATAGTTGAGGGGGAGAATACTGCTGAAGAAACTCCTCTTCACACTGAGGGGGAGCCAACACCACCAGTCTCAGTAATACCCATCTCATCACTTCCACCACAAACATCAACAACAACAACAACACTGACAGTCACAACACCTATCATGACAACAACACCACCCTTGGTTGCATCATCTTCCTCAGGCCAGGACAAAGGAAAAGGCATAATGACAACTACTGAGCCTGAGAAGATTCCCTACAAAATCGGTGACACTGAATACCTTCTCACACCTCAACAGCTAAGTAAATATCTTGCTAAAGAAGAAAGGAGATTGAAACAAGCTGAGGAAGATAATAAGAGTAAGGAAGCACTGGTTAAAGTGATTGCCGAAGAAGCTGAGAATGTGGGAATTGATCCAAAGAAGCTCGAAAAGGGTCAGGCAGGACAAAGGTTCAAGGATGCTCAGGAAGCAAAAATGGCTGAAATGAAAAAACAGTTGGAAGAAAAGAAGAAGAAAGCTGAAGCCCTCGGGCAAAGCAGAATTGAGCATTACAACTGGACGATGACAAGCCGAAGGCTACCTGAAAAGATCACAGATGTCAAAATCATCCCCAGATCCAAACCACTGGCAATGAACGTCTACAGGGGGTTGATAAAAGACATTTCGAAGTTCATGATCCCCTAAAATTCACTGACTTTGGGATCACTAAACTCGATGAACTCGGTCCAATAATAGAAAAGAAGCAAAATGCGGTGGTTAAGGAGCTGATGAAGATGCTCAGTAAAAGATATGAAAGACTGAGGGATGCACCAGCACAACTGGGAATTCAGCCTGCCTTAACTGCACCTCAAGGATCTCAACCAAAATCATCCACTGGCAAAAGGAAAAGGGTTGAGTTCCAGCCTGAGATAAAAGTGCCTGGATTCGAATGCAACAGGGAACTGCCAGAAGGTGTTAAGTTCGTGAACTATTTAGTGATTGAAAAGCCTGAAAGAGGGCTATTCCACATTGATGTCTATGGAAACCCAACATTTCAAATATGGAGTGATATTGATCAGGCTGGTGTAGCTGCAATGCTGAGCTACATACCAGTGGCCTCTCAGATCCAAACCCCAGAAAACATCAGGTTCTGTCAAGACCTGAATGCCAAGATAAGAGACCATCCTGACAGGGAAACACTCATCACTAAGAAAGTCAAGCTTGAAGCACTGGGAATCTATCTGGACTGACATCATTTTGATTTATCTTTTGTACTAGTGATAGGAACTTTGTAATTTGATCAATAAACGATGTATGTTTTGTTAAAATATTCAGTGTTCCTTATTGTATTCATTAGTACATTCAGTGTAAGAAGAAGCCATTTGCTCACTTACACTGATCAATCACTTAGGCTATTTGTATATCCAAATAGGGGAATACTGTTGGGTTCAGTAAATACCCAAACCCCTTAATCTAGGATTTGAATAGAAAATATCCCAAGTGTTTAGTCCGTTAAACACTAACAGGTCACTGAGTGCATAGTCACTCAGTGAGTCATCTTCAGGATACTCAGTATGAGGCGAAGAAGAAGTCTCTTCACTCGGTAAGGCGGAACTTAAAGGGTGAAGACTGAGTCAAGAAGAAGATGATGGATTCAGTGAGTAATGACAATAACTCACCGAATCCCTAAGACTCCTCTCCAACTACTTACACTGAAGACAAAATGAAGTAGAAGACTGAAGGATGTACAGACTGAAGAATGAGCGGGACATGGCGGGATAAGTTTGAATCAGATAAGACGATGTACTTATCAACCAAAGTCAACTTTCCCTGAATAGCAAAAGATCAGGCTTAGTGTCATCACTGAACTTAGGAAAGTAGTCTTGACTCTTACCTAGAATAGTCTTTGTAGACAGAGACAAAATACATCAGTATTTTGTCTTCTGTATGATGTCAGTTTGTCACTTAGGAAAGAGTAAAAAATCATGCATGTATAAATAGCATAAGAGATGGAGTAAAAAGATCAAGCTTGTGAATTGTAAAAACACACATACATGCAAGCCATCTTTTCACTCCTCCAAATACAACTTTATCCCTGAGATAGCTCAGTGGGTTCTAAGAGTTGTGCTCAGCCTTAGCCTGAGCTTAGAGAGGAGTCACCAAACTTTGTCATTTCAATCCCAAGTACTATTCCGCAAGTACTTGGGTAACGTATTCTTTTTGATTAATTTCTAATAAAGAATATGATGTTGAAAATTACTTTGTGTGTTTTACTTGCGTTAATTTCAGTCATTGTTCACTGTTAAGTTGTTTTAAGTACTTAATTGTTTTAAACGATAGTGAATAGGGAACAACAAATATTATTCATTCCGACTTATGGACTTCTCCACTTGCGAGTATTACGGGAATAAAATACTATGTTTTGTTTTTAGATCATTTTTCACATTATTTATGGGTGTATCCTCTACGTACGAAGTCTGATATGTTGTCTAAATTTGTTCATTTTCGTGTATTTGTTAAGAACCAATTTAATTGTGATATAAAATCTTTGCAATGTGATCATGGGAGTGAATTTGACAACAATGCCCTACACCAATTATTTGCTTCTAACGGCATTACCATACGCTTCTCTTGTCCACGAACATCTCAACAGAATGGTAAGTCTGAACGAATGATCTGTACCATTAATAACCTTATCCGAACCCTTTTATTTCAATCCCACTTACCGCCCACATTTTGGGTTGAAGCTCTTCACATGGCGACCTATCTTTTGAATATCTTGCCTTCCACTGCCATAAACAATGAAATCCGTCACACTCGCCTTTATAAGACAACGCCAAACTATGCGGATCTCCGTGTTTTTGGTTGTCTTTGCTACCTTCACCTTGATACTCACAACAAGCTAGAACCTCGTGCCACGCCCTTCATCTTTCTTGGGTACCCAACGAATCATCGCGGGTATCGGTACCTCGACCTAAACACAAACAAAATTATAATCTCACGTCATGTGACATTTGATGAAACCCAATTTCCCTACGGCTCCATGACACCTAACACCTCGCCCTCTTACACATTTCTCGACACATCTCCAAATATTATTCAACAACAATTATAACCAAGTCTTTTAATACACCCCCGTTACACCCCACTGCTCCGACTACACCTTTGCCTACCGAGAGCCCAATTTCTCATCTACCATGCCCACTAGCTTCGCCCAACCCTTAACCACACCAGGGTCCACTTCCACTATACAAGCCCAACATCAACCTCTCACTACACCTCGCCAACACCATTCCCAAACTCAATAGCCCACTTCATCTCCCATTTCAAATCAACCCACTCGTCTAGTCCAACCACCAAACCCAAATCCTGCGTCGACTCACCCCATGGTCACTCGCTATCATGTTGGTTCTAACCGTCCTACTCAACGTTTTACATTAAATGTGTCTACTATTTCTCCACTTCCCAAGTCTTACACCCATGCGTTTCAAGACCCTAATTGGCATAGTGCTATGATAGATGAACATAAGGCATTAATTAAAAATAATACTTGAATTCTTGCGCCTTGACCACCGGAAGCGAACATTGTTCGTTCTATGTGGCTTTTTCGGCACAAACATAATGCAAATGATAGCCTTAGTCGTTACAAGGCTAGACTTGTGGCCAATGGCAGTACACAACTTACAGGTATTGATGTAGATGATACTTTCAGTCCGGTAGTTAAACCGACTACTATACATACAGTTTTGAATCTTGTTGTTTCTCGACATTGGCCTGTTCATCAGCTTGACGTCAAGAATGCTTTTCTGCATGGTTTTCTCTCTGAGACTGTTTATATGCATCAGCCTCCTCGTTTTCGGGATCCTCGATATCCCAATCATGTTTGTCTTTTGCAGAGATCATTATATGGGCTTAAGCAGGCTCCTAGCGCATAGTTTCAGCGATTCACGGCTTATGCTACTCGTGTTAGTTTTCTTCATAGTTGGTGTGACTCATCGCTATTTATTTAAGGGGTTGGATACCGCTTATTTATTGCTATACGTTGATGATATAGTTCTGACTGCATCTTCATCCACACTTTTACAGCAAGTTATTGATTCTTTACATGCATAGTTCTCCATGACAGATCTTGGCCATCTTAATTATTTTTTGGGCATTTCTGTGACACGTAATACTTCGGGGATGTTTTTGTCCCAAAAGAAGTTTGCTGCTGAGGTTCTTGAGCATGCTAATATGCTTAACTGCAACCCTTGTCGGACTCCAGTAGACACCGACACAAAACTTGGTTCAGATGGTGATTCTGTAGCTGACCCCACTTTGTACCGTAGTCTTGCTGGTGCTCTACAGTATCTTACTTTTACATGACCGGATATTTCATATGATATGCAGTTCAACAGGTTTGTCTTTTTATGCATGATCCTCGGGAGCCACATCTCTCTGCTCTCAAAAGGATATTACGTTATGTTCGGGGCACATTAGATTATGGATTACAGCTTTATTCGCCATCGACATCTTCCTTGGTTGCATACTCAGACGCTGATTGGGCTGGTTGTCCGACTACTCGTCGGCCTACTTCAGGTTATTGTGTGTTTCTTGGCAACAATATTCTCTCTTGGTCATCTAAGCGACAGGTTACCCTTTCAAGGTCTAGTTCTGAAGCTGAGTATATGGGTGTTGCCAACGCTGTTGTTGAGACTTGCTAGTTACGTAATTTATTACGTGAGCTCTACACCACTTTCGACTGCTACGATTGTTTATTGCGATAATGTGAGTGTTGTCTATCTCTCCTCCAATCTCGTGCAGCACCAACGCACGAAGCATATAGAGATTGATATTCACTTTGTTCGTGATTTGGTTGCTGCTGATCATGTACGTGTTCTTCATGTTCCGTCCAGATATCAGTATGCGGACATTTTCACCAAAGGATTGCCCACTGCATTGTTTGATGAGTTTCGCTCTAGCTTGAGTGTTCGTTCTTCTCCCGCTCAAACTGCGGGGGGCTGTTAGTGGATAATTCTTATAGGCTTAGCCCAGTTATGATGGCCTGATTTGTATTGGCCCATGATGGCATGTATTGTATTTATATTACGTATTGTTGTACTCAATGAACGATTAAGGAGACTATCAGTTTTACGTATGTTACCTTTGAGGAAACAAACACCTTAATGGTTGGAAACTTTGATACCATATTCATGCATGGAGTAAACTAGAATGAGTTAGACTTGCATGAATTGTTATAGAAAATTACAAATTGCAGTGAGTTAGACTTGCATGAGTTATGATACGAAATTACAAATTGATATTCAAAGTAGAGAAATTTTGAAATGAATAAGTTGCAACGCAACAACACACAAATAGCCATCAAACACAATGTATAAACAACTAAACAACATTAATTTTGAGGGTTAAGTCCATCTTAACTACATAAAATAGAAAAATGATCAAATGTGAAAGTGAAAATTGAAAGTTGAAAGTAAATGTTAAATGTTAAAATGAATTGTTGAATTTTAATGTTTAAAAAAAGTCAAGCAATCAATGTAGAATGTAGTAATTGTAAGTCAAGGTATGCAGAAATTAAGTAAACGTTGAAAAGTTATCTTTGACAAGTTGATTAGTATAATTGGCAACACAACTGGACAACTTATGAAACTTACAATAAACACGGATGACTTTATATGTACATTTTATAAGTTTAATGCGATCTTATTCTAATACACTTTCTTATAAGCGGGTAAGTACATATTTTTCATTGATCGTAAAGAAAATAATTAGCCGCGATAATTTTATTGAAAACCACCACTGCCGTTAGGTGCGGGTACTCGCATAATATTTTACAATGTATAAACAACTAAACAACATTAATGCACAAACAAACTTCCAAAATTTTACAAATATAGGTAATAGGTTCATTTTATTAAAATTTTAACCGGTGTAACTTTCAAATTCGTTATATTATTACTGATTTGCTCACGTGCTACCTGGTAAACCTCTAAACTAGACTTATTTTAACATTTTATTTTATTTTTATACTTATTTTTTAGGTTATTTGTAATCACCATTACAACTCCACTTCAAAACAAGTACACAAAATACATCATCTTCATCAAAAATTCGATAACCACCATCTTCTCAGACACATTTTTTCGGTGAGCTCAATTTTCCAGCGAACATTATTATGTATGCTACACACCACAAATCCACTAATTTTTATTTGTATGGAACGTCTAATTTTGAGGTCCGGTTTTATCAAATAATCGAAACCGTCCTACGATGCTCCCATCTCATTTAAACTTTCTTGCACATCTGCCACTATGTTGGCACTCTGTTCACCAACAACCTACCATTCTGGTTACCCTCGTCAATTTACCCCTTTTACCATTTAAGTTAACAGCATATACGATGCAAAAGATTCCTAGTTTATCATTTCTACTTACGTTTCAAAATAAGTGTTCATTTTTTATTTTTGAAGTTTTTCTTTTTCAACTTTTACATTAATTACTTTTGTGTATGTTATATAATACTTAGATGCAAAATATATGAATAGAATGAGTTTTAAATGTATTTTCATTAGTATATTTTTTATTAAGTATTATATAACACAAATAAAAATATTAAACGTAAACAGAATACTTCGGTTAGGACAGGAGGAGTACATTTTATTTTCTATTGACAGGCCCAAAAAATAGAAAATCATCCAAAAATCCTGAAGTTTCAAAAGCACAATCAAAATTATCGAAGTAAAAAAAAACTAGCCACTTAAATTTACTTAATCTCAACCATAACCCACAAAAACCCCAAATTTTAACCCACTAAGGGGGTGTTTGGTTCTCAAATTTAAAAACATGATTTTTCAAATTTTGTAGAGTTTTTAATTTGGAACACTTTCAAATACAGGTTTTATAAATCATGCAACTTGTTTGGTTAACATAAAAGATAAATCGGTTTACAATGTAAATTACCAAATCAACCTTTTTATAACTTTAAAATCTGATAACGTATGTTAACACCAACATCATTTTTAGTTTTCTCCATTAATAAGCATTGAGATATTCTTTGTTGTTTGATGACGTATGGTCCGGGAAAGAGTCTGGGTTGGAGCAAGTCCCATCCGGGGCTGGACCAAAACCCATCCGGGGTTGGGGCAAGACCCATCCGGAGTTGAAGCAAGACCCCTTCCGGGGCTGAAGCAAGACCCCATCCGGGGATGAAGCAAGACCCCATCCGGGGCTGAAGCAAGACCCCTTCCGGGGCTGAAGCAAGACCCATCCGGGGCTGAAGCAAGACCCCATCCGGGGCTGGAGCTATCCGGGCCGGACATCACAGTTTCCCGCCTAAACGGTTTCCCGCCTAACGGTTTCCCGCCTAAATGCTTCCCGCCTAAATATGTCTCTATCACCGGATAAGGACAAGGGAACTCACCTATAAATAGAGTGCATTGACCACTCTACATGGTATGATATTCTCTCTCACTAAACACACACATACTACTCTACATAAACTGACTTGACCGTCGGAGGGTGGTCCCGAGGCTTCGGCCTCGGACCCCTTCTAACCGGTTTCTTTCTTGTACTGTAGCAGATCTCTACGCTCGGGATGACGTGGAACGGCTCAATCTATCGTCAAGACTAGCCCAACTGATTATGCTTCAACAAGTGGCGCCATCCGTGAGACCGTGCAAAATGCTCGTCCTACCCTCTCGAACATGATATCGATGGGTTTCCTTTACATTATGTGGGAATCTGCGATGATGTTTGACTCTCAAGTTCTGATTCGGATTATGATCTTGGAGCCAAAGGACCTGTCAAGTAAGAATAATTACTGCTAGGCTCCTACATTGACAAAATCTATTACTTTAAAACTAATGGGTTGCAAAGTGATGCATGCTTGAAAGGGACAACTTGCACATTTTAGTGCACAAGGTACACATAAAAATCTCTAGACCCTCTTTAGCATACTTTGTACACGCCTACAGTACAACTAAATTAGATGCTACTGCAATCTTATCTACACTTTTTTTTAAGTGCACAAAGGCATGCAAAAGTAGCTATCTTACCCTATACTCTGCTATGAGAAGTATAGGCCATAAATGTAGGATATGATGTGCTATAGTGTTCTTACTTTCTAGAAAACATATCTCAAGAAAAAGATGTCCCTGTCTTTAAGTTTTATAAACATTTATCGCACTATACGTTGGCGCATCCAAAAAATAAAAAGTTATCTAGGGACCATCTTTATGTTCGGTCCAAATACCTACTAGCCAATAAAAGAAAGTTTACAAAAAATAATTTGAGACTAGAAACATGTCTATATCGGTAAACTTATTGTGCACTTTTATCTATCTCGATGGATTTTTTCACTTTTTCCTATACAAACTTTAAAAGTGTACGCGCTAGAATGTGTGAGGCGCATAAACTTTTGGCACAAATACTACCTAACCAGTGGGTGGTTAATAGTCACCCATTTATTGCACTAAGAAAAGTCACAAGTGCTTTGAAATATGCACAAAAGCATCAAATGGAATCTACCATAGAATATACTTTTTCATGTAATAATAAAGTGCAATGCCCCATGTGTGTTATCTGACACATATAACATACTTTAAATATTTTTAAGTACAAGATCCCAATCGTGGGCTCACATAGTAAGCTACGATTCATTTTTCCGCTGCACCTTTCCACAACGGTGTCCGCGGTTCCATCTGGCTCTCATTTAACCAGAAAAATTGGTTGTCTACATATTCTTGCAAAAAGACCAACACTCTTGTCAAAAAGAAAAAAAATGCATTCCTACGAAACATTTGTTCTATGCAAATCCGAATTTGATCATCATGGCCAATGAAACGCGGCTATCTAACAAATTTTCTTTTAAGCCTCGAATCTTTGATCTCCGATCACTGATTTTTCAAGTGTGCCGTTACCTTCTTATTTTTCTCGTTTCGACTTGGTGATATACAATTTTCAAATCACAAACAATTTTTTGTTCATCACCTTGGGGAAATATTAGTAAATTCCGTACGCTGTTGGTAGTCCAATCTTATGCGGAACCTATATTTGTGTCCGCGACAGTAGACCTTTTAAAGTCAAGTAAACTTTGGACATCCGTCGTTAACAACATCTGTCACTTCCTCCGACACTTATAAGCTCCGGTCGCTCTTACTTTTATCCGTCAATAAAAGAAAACGGCCTGAGCAGCAATTGCGACTACTTCTATTAGAGGGCTAGGTATCGTGTGGTGCCGTAGGTGGTGCCATGAGAAAAAGCGGTGCCACCTCAGCACCTTTATCCTATGGCACCACATTTGACTAGGCATGGAAAACCCCCCTCCCTAGCATAACATCAGTTTTCTGGTGCCATCGTACACTCTTAAACCCCACACTTTTTTTTTCTTTTTTTTTTTTCATTTATTTAAATAAAAAAAATTATTAGCACACAATTGTTTGAAAAAAAAAGAAAAAAAAAAAAAAAAAAGTTAAAACACTAATGACTAACTATGTACTCGTGATAATTGTTGATATTCCAAATGCAAACCCATCTTGTGTATATTCATATGCATGGCCCAAACTCAAAGTCACTAAAAAAGGCCCAAATGCAAAATCAATAAAATTAGTTAAAATGAGTAAGTAAACCTAATCATTTTAACTTGCAGCCACAAGTCCACAACACACACTTCTTCATCTTCTTCATGCCATACCTGCAAACACACAAAGAAAAAACAAGAAAATAATAAACAAAAACATCACACAAACATATCACAACATAAACACAGCACACAAATACAAAAGAAAGAGCAAAAAAAAAAGTATATATATGTGTTTGGCGTGAGCTGGTGGCCACGGCGCCAAGACCCACCAGCCCACCTGCGGTGTGAAGTCTCGTGCCAAAGGTTAGCGTTGAAGGCTTTGGCTCAAGCCAACAGCCACCGTACCCGAAGCTCTTAGTCTTATGTTCCGGACGCATCCAAGCATTTATTGCGTCACCTAGACCTGGGTTGGCCACACTCACCAGAGATTATTCCTCAAACGCTAGGCGCTCATATTACATTTTCCATTCCGGTGTATAGAATTATAACGAGTGTAGAAACCCGCGCGATGCAGCGGGATTGGCTTCTAAGGACTTATTTTGTAGCGACACTTAAACTTCAGGGGCTTGTGAAACTTTGCATTTAATGTTCGGACTTACTTTGCAACGATACTTAAATCTCAGGGACCGTTTTTGCCAAGTTATGAAACTTTGCATTTAATGTTTGGACTTAGTTTGCAGCGACACCTAAACCTGAGGGGCCATTCTTGCCAAGTTGCAAAACTTTGCAATAAATGCGGGGGACACGTGTCATGTCCACATCGAATCCCCGCCTTTTAGTTATATGAATTATAATTACCTGCGGATGCCGACCTACAACCTACGGATGTCGCATACTAATAGTTGTGACCGTGGGTCCTCAGCGTCCTCGCCATACCAACTGATGAGAAAAAATTTGACCACTCAAGCGCAGGCATGGTATGTGTAGATACCCTGACCACAAAACTACGTCTGTTGCTAATCGCCTTTTGACTCCGCCCCTGGATATAGCGAACACTTATAAACATTAGAATCATCTCTACTTATTCTTTTTAAATAGCGATCACTTTGTTCCAAAACTTTATAAGGTCCGATTTTTCGAATCATCAAGCTCTGGACGGAAGCACCACATAAGCTGCGGATACCGAGCTTGACCTCCGGACGAAATGTGCCTGATCCGATGATCCGACTATCCTCTTGTTAACAACACCTCGTGGTAACAACTCAAAGACCAATCGCTATTTCAAACATGAACCCCTGATGTCATTTTTAATAGTTCTCCGGATTTTTACTGGTGCTAAGATCCGGACTTCACCAATTCCGGGGCTAATCTCCTGACATTATTTTCACGACCCGGTGAAACGATTATTGGAACCTCCACTGCCCTATTGGAACCTCCACTGCCCTATCTGTTGATGTTTTAACGTACCAGTCACTCATACTTAAAAACATGAACCGCGGCACTCCTACATGCAACCTCCGGCCAAAACATGAACTGCGACCGCACTTAAAGAATCTTGGTACTCGTTTTTTCAAAGTACGGCTCATACTTTCAAAGTACGGCTCATACTGCTACGACTATCCTCCGGTCATTACCTTCTCAAATAAAACTCTTGTCAAACCTCGATTCTCAGTTCGGACAAATGCACATAACGATGTAGCTATAAAACTCTCAACCATTGAGCGCCGAAAGGAAATATTCACGGTCACATATATTTGTGGCCAAATACTTTAGCTTTTTGATGCCTCCGCTCAAGAGTTACCGACAATCTTTTTATTACTCAGCAAATATATGGCTATGAGCTCCCTACGAACCGGTAATGCCGACCATCGGGTCACCCTCTTCGCTCTAACCTCCGGACGGCGGATAGGAATCACCAGATTCCCGACCAACGGTCCGGACAAAAATATTCGGTGTTTAGAATTTCAGACACCGGCCGACTGCATTACGACCTCCGGATGCTGTCACGAAAACCGTATCCGCTAAACCAAGAAGTTTTCGAGCAGCGACTTACGGAACATAATCCGCCAAAATTTTAACTCCCTGAACACCATTTTACGGTATTAGCTTTCGGATACCTCCGGTCACGAAATGTGGCTTTCCTCAGAATCGTGAATTTCCAGATGACATTAATGACCATCGCTGATGGGCAACGTCATTTCAAAGACGGGCCTACCTCCGTCGTCTTTTCTAGTAACTTTACGGATGTTTCTTAATTTCCACCACCTATTTACCGGTGCTAAAATCCATATATAACCTCAACCTCTAGACGAGACTCTCAAGATGGATCTCCGCGGGTTGATCTTTATTTCGGCATACTGTTCGGATTTACAAATTAAAGTCCGTTAACATGCAGACGAACCACAGCGCCTGGTCACTCATAAGTCATCGGCCATTTCATCATCAAGTAGGCCACAATCACATTTTTAATATCACCGTAACCGGAAGTATGGAGTTACGGATCGTCACCGATCACCTCTATTGATCTCTCAGGATTGTGTATAAAGGGGTTGGATTTGAAAGTGAAGTATGTGACGTGTGCTATCTAGAAAAATGTGTGGACTATATAAATTTAGGGGAAAATTCTCCCAAATAACCCACTTGCTATATGAGAAAAACAATATTGGCCCTTTCTAGGCAGTGGCACAATCGGGTTGGATTTCACTTCACCTTATTGTTTGTCTGTCGGTGTTCGGTCATGTTAAAATTGACCCATGAAATCCGAGCATCGCACATTTGACATATAAAAAAAATTGCCCTTTCCCACCTTAAACTATTATTTGAATTCGGACGTATTAAACTCGATTGAAAATAATTAAAAATCGGATGTTACACATAAAAAATATATGTATCCGCGTAACGCGTTTGTTATTATCTCCCATATCTAAAATATCCGCGTAACGCGTTTGTTATTAAATAAAAAAGGATAAAGGATTTTATTCTTCAGTAACATTATGTCACATATGGTCGAGCACCTTCCTAATTAGCTCCATGTTCCGTAAATAATATATCCAGACTTATGGTCGAGCACCTTTCTAATTAGCTTCATATTCCGTAAATGAGACAAGCACCCTATAAAAACAATTTATCTTACTCATTCATCACAATGAATTAATAAGCCTTATCCACACTTTTCATTTGGCTACTGTCGTATGACGGTAACGAAAATATTTCGATCAATACATATTTTTTAAACGAGTATTTAAGTTTAACGTTACTAATAAAACATAGTACCATTAAACTTGGGGGGCTATAACGGTATGATAATAGCATTAACTATATCTTACTTGATATTGACCCGACATTTATTATAATGCACATGAAGTACTATAAGGGATGAGTAGCCCCATAATTAACTCCGTACTTGAAAGTAACATTTGCTAAAAAGTATGAGGAGGCGTAACCTTCTAATTAACTCAAGCGTATAAGTGGTATTGCAAACCCATCGCAAAAGCCAAATTCAATATTGGCACCAAGACGAATTCAATATTCGCACCAAGCCGAATACAATATTCGCAGCAAGACGAATTCAATATTCGCACCAAGCCAAATTCAATATTGGCACCAAGACGAATTCAATATTCGCACCAAGCCGAATTCAATATTCGCAGCAAGACGAATTCAATATTCGCACCAAGCCAAATTCAGTATTGGCACCAAGACGAATTCAATATTCGCACCAAGCCGAATTCAATATTCGCAGCAAGACGAATTCAATATTCGCACCAAGCCAAATTCAATATTCGCACCAAGACGAATTCAATATTCGCACCAAGCCGAATTCAATATTCGCAGCAAGACGAATTCAATATTCGCACCAAGCCAAATTCAATATTGGCACCAAGACGAATTCAACATTCGCACCAAGCCAAATTCAATATTGGCACCAAGACGAATTCAATATTCGCACCAAGACGAATTCAATATTCGCACCAAGCCAAATTCAATATTGGCACCAAGACGAATTTAATATTCGCACCAAACCGAATTCAATGTTCGCACCAAGCCGAATTCAATGTTCGCACCAAGCCGAATTCAATATTTGCACCAAGCCGAATTCAACATTCGCACCAAGACGAATTCAATATTCGCACCAAGACGGGTAACCTCAAAATCAACCCAACCACAGAAGAATATTCTTCGGAAGTCTGAAGACTAATGTGATATTTGCACTATTGTTCATATCCCTAGGAAGATGGATTCAAGTTGGTACAGGGTGGCCACACCTTTACCCCTTTCATCACATAATACATGGAGACCATATCCACCTCCATAAACCCTTTATATCATCCTCTACTAAGAGATGAACACAAAGGTACCCGGCCGATGCTAGCGTTACCCCGACTATAGAAACATCGTTCTTATTACGGGGTCTTTACCGCTCAAAACGGGAAACCAAGCATCCCACCACCATCACCTGTCATGCGAGGTGTAACCGGCGCAACCCAGAATGGGGATGATTGATTGTGGTCCTTAATTGGATATAACAACATATTGTCCGGAAGAAAAATGATGGCAACTGATAAAGTATGAGTCTAGCACAACATGGTTAGAACCATATCATACTAGACTGGGGGACATGATGACGTATGGTCCGGGAAAGAGTCTGGGTTGGAGCAAGTCCCATCCGGGGCTGGACCAAAACCCATCCGGAGCTGAAGCAAGACCCCTTCCGGGGCTGAAGCAAGACCTCATCCGGGGCTGAAGCAAGACCCCATCCGGGGATGAACCAAGACCCCATCCGGGGCTGAAGCAAGACCCCTTCCGGGGCTGAAGCAAGACCCATTCGGGGCTGAAGCAAGACCCCATCCGGGGCTGAAGCAAGACCCCATCCGGGGCTGAAGCAAGACCCCTTCCGGGGCTGGAGCTATCCGGGCCGGACATCACACTTTCCCGCCTAAACGGTTTCCCGCCTAACGGTTTCCCGCCTAAATATGTCTCTATCACCGGATAAGGACAAGGGAACTCACCTATAGAGTGCATTGACCACTCTACATGGTATGATATTCTCTCTCACTAAACACACACATACTACTCTACATAAACTGACTTGACCGTCGGAGGGTAGTCCCGAGGCTTCGGCCTCGGACCCCTTCTAACCGGTTTCTTTCTTGTACTGTAGCAGAGCTCTACGCTCGGGATGACGTGGAACGGCTCAATCTATCGCCAAGACTAGCCCGACTGATTATGCTTCAACATTGTTCAACACTTGTTTTACGTGATTAAGTATATCACAATAAACATAAACAAACTTGAATCAATCAAAACGGAATCGGATTTAGACGCATATGTGATCGACTGGAAGAATCGATCTCGACTGATGATGTACCAAGTTAAACACAATCAAAAAGAGTAAAAACCAACTAATAATACATGTAATAATCAAACAGATCAAACTCAAATGTAAAGCGAATCGTTGACTAACAAGATCAACATATCATTTTCAGGAATTGGAACAATCTTTATTCAAACCAAGCTCAACATAAAAAATTGAACAGATGGAATTTTGATGGGAAAAAATCGAACAGATGATTGTACAAATTCTTGAAAGGAAATAATATATTTTTTGGAAAGAACTCAAGACACGAGAAGGACATATTTGAGTCAAATATGAATGGAGGAAGATGATAGTTGAAGGGTATAATTGTCTATTTGTGTAAAATAAAAGCTGGTGTATAGAAGATATATAAATGATCCACTCAACAATGGTTTTAAAAAACCCCCATTTAATGGGCCCCACCACTATTGAATACCCCAATATTAATGTACCAAACACGATTTTTTACTGCATTTAATTTTAAAACCGGACAAATCCTTCACATTTCACCCAACCAAACAGCACCTAAAACTCATTCAATTGCAATGTATAAAAATGAGTCAACATGGTCAAAATACGAAGACTAATTATTCGAGTATTTATTAGTTGTGTTTCCAGTAGAATGAAGTGGGCGGCGGCAAACGACGACGGCTACAACTTGGTGGTGGTCGGATTATTCCGAATGAAAACTATTCACTCATTAGTGATTTGATTTATTTAACTTTTACCATAAATATTTTTATTTGTGTAATATAATACTTGATAAAAAAATATATGAATAGATTAGGTTTTAAATATATTTTCATTAGACTATAGACCCGCGGGTTTCGCGGGTGTCAATAAAAAACTATACTAAAACTAAGATAAAGCAGCAGCAACAATAAAGGTGTGGTGCCAATATCGACCATGTTAAAATAGGAAGCAAGCATGCATAATTCTTAACTATAAATAGTCATTAGAAATTACAAATTACAAAAGCATTATATGAATGATTAAAACCCTCATCACAAAATCATCCAATAATAACAATAATCACACATATCTAAACTAAGTCAGAAGTCAAAAACATTATATGGATGATTAAATAGAGAAAATTTATCCTGTGTGACCAACAAATTCTCCAACTAAATCAGTCCTTTGAACCTCTGTTACCTTGTCGGTTGGTAAAATTCCAACCATGAAAAATAACTTCCCAAGAATCCGAGCTACCATGGTTTTACCTGCAACATAAGTAAGTCGACATGAGATATGGCAATTTCAACCCCCAATTATATGTTCTAATTTCAATTTACATGGCTATCAATCATATCAGGTTCTACGCTATTGATAGTGGCTCAAATGTACAAAATTAGCTAAGAAGGAAACAAATGAGTCAAAAATCGTCCAGCGTGCATTCAAATGCTTAGTGACCTAAATCCATTTATCTGATGTTTTAGCTGTTGGAAATGTATATATTTACAAACATGTGAATGTCCGGATTCGAACTCGTGACCACGGGATTGCACACATTAGCGAATGAGAATTAAAGTTAATAATTAATGTTTATGTTTACGATTAATTATTACACATTAAGTCCGGTTAACGATCGTTAAGTATTTAACGGAAAAATAACTAACGACCGTTAAATGAAAAGAGAAAGGACTAGAAATGGAAAACTTGGAAAAGTTATGGATTTCCTTTGGGCTTGTCTACATTGCCGGCCATAGGGGCCTTCCAAAGCCCTAATTCATAAACTTGTTCCCTAAGTTTACCTACTAGTATATAAAGAGGGTTAAGTTCTAGGGTTTCATACACTTGTGCATTGAATTAACCCTAGATCTCTCCTCTCCTCTCTCTTGTCCCATTTTCGGCCGAACACCCCATTGTTAGGGAGTTTGGTTTTGTTTTTCATTAAACGAGGACTTGTGTTAGATCTAGCAATCGCTTGATTCGTTGGTTAATTCGTGTGTACAAGAACGTGGTAGTAAGACACTATTCTTACACCATTTGGTTTGAGTTGTAGAACGGTAAGGGACAACTCTTTAAACCACTTCTTTGGTTTGCTCAAAAGATCTGACATTCGAAAGAGGTACGTTACGCATACTTTCAGTTAATTATTTATTTGTTATGATCTTTAAGTCTTCCGCTGTGTACTCTTGATGTCTTTATGTTTTATTGTATTTTATATATCATAAACTCAACAGTGGCATCACGAGCCTTGTATAACAAGTAATTAATTACTGAAACACATAATTAAAATAAACATGAATGTGTTATTATATGTATGCTTAGATCTAGGGTTTGCAAAACCTAAACCCTAATTTTGGGGGGGGGGGGCGTTTTTTTTGGGTGCCCTTATTAGGGTTTTGTAAACTATTGTTTTAATTGGATTAGAAACCCTAAGAAGCATACAACTTTATGTGTATATGCGTAACTCTGTTTAATTGCAATAATTGTTAAGTGTAATTTTATGTCCATGATAATTATCTGCATGTTTTATCATGGATCTGCTTTTATTGTATGTCTTTCATGTTTAAGTGATATACACTAAATTCTGATAGATCTAAAATTGGGGAAGACCTCAGTCATTATTAATTTAATCAATTATGTGCTATGTGGTATATATTTAGTTTTGACTTACGCAATCGATGAATCGATGCATGTGGTTCACCTTGTACATAGATGAAAACGGGTGGAAGTCTTAATTAAATATATGCATATTGACAGATCTAGAATTGGTTATTAATAAGATTTATCAAAAGGTTTGCATGTGGCTATTTGCATGACTTATTTTTTTGTTATGCATTCATTGTTTATTTGTTTATTTTTTCAAATACTTGCTTGTTTGTTATGTGTAACAAGGGTATTTTTACAAGAAAAATAAACTGACCTAAACAATGGTGAAACATGTATTTTTAAGTTTAGTAATCGTAATCGTTTAATTGATTGATTTTTTGCACAAAATAGTTAGAACGGCTCACCCATTAATGACAAACTGTGTGATGGGTATAAGGAGGGACCGCATTAAATTGTGACGCCCTAAAGATGAGGGGCATGCTTTGCGCTGACCTGATTCTCCGCTCGTTTGTGCGTCTTAATGGAGCTACCAAGTATTCCTATATGTGTGCATTAAATCTTAAGGGCGAATTAGTTTTAATTCCATGCGCCACTTCGGTGGTAATTATCCGAAACACTAAGTGTTTACACTTATGCAAAAGTACGGTATAATGGATGATAATTAACACTAAATTCCTTGATTGGTGAACCCAATACCTCAATTAAAGTTTGATGATGAAAAGCTTAAACATTAAAACAAGATATAGATGTTTTAATAAAACCTATGCTACGAAGATGAATGCATGACATCTTTGTACATATTTGATTTAACATCAAAATTATTACCCTTAATTTAAGTTGAATGCCATCCAACGAAACGGAAACACCTAAGATTACCTTTTATTTGCGTGAGATCGTGACTTAGATCGTAATCAAAGGGTAAAATGTCTACGTGTCGTGAGAACGGGCATGGACGATTTTGCAGTTTCTTAAGTTGGACAACTTAATTGAGTTTTGTAGTGAGAACTGGCAACTCAAGGCATAAGATGGGATAAAACATGTTTACATGGCAATTGAAATTGGCTATATGTAAATCCCATAAATCTAGGAATTGCAATTGAAATTGGCAATTGAGCAAAAGCTCTACCACTTTGTATAAGGTTCATTACTAGCAGATCAACTGATGTGATGAGATTATGACAATTTGGATCCTAGTTTTTCAGTGAAAATTAAATGGTTATATGTTTATGAACCATGGGTATTTAATTTTCTTGAAAAGGTTAATTATTGAAAATACTAAAATTGAATTTTGTAATTCTTTTGAATGTATAAATGCAACATTTAACCGTAAACGTGGTTTAGTATTTGATTAGTAAATTGATCCATTCTGCTTTCAAACAAATGTTTGATCGAGAATAATTTACCGAAAAGACAAACGAAGTCTCTTTTCCATGGGAGAAGCATGAGACTCAATCTTATTCCTTTTCATGAATGAGAAAGGTATAATAGGAACATTTGATTTGTCTAAATTCTAAATCTAACTCATAGCAATGAAATGCACATCTTATTTTCCATAAAGATTTCATTACCTTCATTTGGTGAATGAATTCTTTTGTAACAACATGAATGTTGGTTAACTAGAAAACATGTATATGAGTTACAAAATTAGAAGCTAGACAAATTACCGCGAAAATTGGTAAAAGGCAAACTAGCATATTTTATCTAGTTGTTTTGCTTTAGCCTTTAAAGGTGCTACATACCAGTATGGGCATGGTAGGCCTGTTAAGGAAGAAATTGCATACCCAATTTTTCAAGTTAATAACATTGATGGATAACCCATTATTCAAAGAGTAGAATACACCTTTTAGTACCTTAGTAATGATTACGTATGGTTCTTTAAAGGTGTAGGAAAGTAAAAGGCAAGCAAGTTGGTTTCACGAGTTATGCAACACTTACAATGTTGTCAGATTAAGTGGGAGCATTTGTGTTGCATTACTGAATAAGAAGTTGTTTTTATGATTTCTAATTCAATGGGAGCTACAAGCCTTATTTCATGTGTAGTAACCCAGATTATCTTCAAAGATAATTACTTTCCAATTGTAGGCACTTATGGTTTTCAAGGATTGTCATGTGCGTTTCCTTACTAATCAAATGTAGTCCTACATCTACTGGTTATATCTATGACACAAATCATATTAATCAAATAAACGAACGTGCATCGTGTTGTGTATCTGCTACATGATGTTGTTCCATGCACAAGTGGGAGAAATCTTTATTGTGTGCAAGGTACAACACATATAAATATGATTCTCTTGACCGCAAGGTAAGAGAGTAACATTCCAATAGGAATTATACATTTAAATATGTATGATTGCCGTATTAAGAACATGTGTCAAGATGATAACACAGACTACTTTATTTTAAATATTTATGTTATTCAATATTTAAGAAACACTTGTAGTTACAAATTATGTTGCGTGAGAACGTGAACTAGATTGTAGCCCAAGGTAAAATATCCACGTGTCGTGAGAACGAGCATGGACGATTTTGCAGTTTCTTACGTTGAACATTTCATGGAATAACATAATTAAATGAAGTAATCTAATACTACTTTGAATTTAAGTATTCGTTGAATGACTTAAATATATGTAGTAAATATTAACTTGAAATATTAATTGAAACCTGAGGTGGTGTTCATAATTACTTTTATTATAAATGTTTATGATTTTGTAAAGTCACAAACATGAAGTCTTTTAATACAAGACTTACAATATAAAGTAAGACGTTAACTTGCTATGTTTTAAGACATATGCATGAAGTCAATGAGGTGATCAATGACTTATAACATATAGTGGGATTATAACTGATATGTCTTTTGACTTGGTAAAAAATACTTGTGTTATAATACATGCAATTGACTTGGTAATTCTATTGTACCATTAAGTTTTACTTTGTTGGTAAATAGATGAGCCAAAGAGTAGATGGTTATCTTAAATATTGTTAGATTATCTTACAATATTAATTCTAATGAAATACCATAGTTTTATGGTATGTTCAGTTAGAAGAATCAAAATCTATTGGAATGTTTGATTCAAGATAACTATAGTTTCTTCCAAAAGTTATCAAGGTTAGTAGATTGAGTATAGATTGAATATAGTCAATAAGACTCCAACCTAGAAGATTGATAAGACACCATTTGTTTATGGAATGTGATGAATCACATTAAGTCTTATAAATGAAGTTATGAATTTTGTTAAACTACTTATAGAGTGAGTTGTAACAAACTAATGTTAGGAACTGTCAATGTTTTTTGTAATATCCCAAAAGAGAACAATGTATTGTTACTCTACTTGCTAAACTATTTAAAGGTAATCTTTAAATTGTTAAAGGCAAGTGGGAGTTTTGTTTAGATCTTGAAAGATTGAATTACAAAAATGCATAATCTTCTAAAATGCACTAGCAAATATCATGATGAGGCTAAACATGAAAATGATAGACCTTAATATGATGGAATTGTCATTCATAGATCCGCAAGGATATCTCAGATATTTAATATGCTGAGGAATATGAGTTACAGGATCATGGTAAGCCTGTTAATCATAATGATAAATTTACCAAATGTTGTATTGTGGTAAATCAACCATACTATGAATGTAGAGATGTTGTCCATAGAGATAATCAACTTTAGATATTTGGTTTATCTTAATGAGTTTCTTCAAAGAATGGAAATCCTAGTGGTTTAAATCTTTGTGTAGGAATCATATGGACAATATTGTACACGTATTTAATGCATGTCTAGTGATAATAATATTAATCATACTTAAGCAATTAACTATGATTGAATATTCTTTACTAGATACATTAAATAGAAGTATAAAGATTATAATTGTCATACTTAGTTTCATTGATGTGAAATTTTGACAATGAATATCAAAACTCTTTGTTTTGGAATTACTTTTGCGAGGACGATAAGTAATGCAAAGGAGTTTTATGAATTCAAATAATCTTTGAATATGTACAAACTGCAAGAATCCATGAATGGATATATGTATGCATCTAGGAGATGATTCTTATGTTTAAAATTAAATCCATGTTTGATTTAATAATTAAAATAAGATAGCTCGTAAGTATTCCTGAAAGCTAGTGGGAGTATTATTTTTTAAAATCTTATATGTTGTATGGGCAACTACATTCCACCTAAATTAAGTTTTAGTAGAGAATGAAACTTCGTTTGTAAGATTTGGAAAATAAAATATATAACCTTGGAATATATATGTTTATTATTATAAACATATACGGTAAATAAATGAGTCTAATAGAACATGATGAGTACATATCTTTGACAAGATAGTATATGAATGAGATCTTAAAGTCTAACTTGAAGATTCATCATGAACATCATGTTGTGTATAAGGTTGTTGTATCATGCTTGATTACAAGATGATTTAACAACATTGTAATATTTATGTTTGGATTTAGAATTGCATTCCACAGCCTGGAGTTGCTCCCAGATTCTATACAACAAATTGTTGTAATTGTCATAGTCAACAAACTTGAGGTTTGTATGACACCAAACAAATAAATATTCAAAGTTTACGGATGTTTAAAGAGCATATTGTTGTACACAATGATGGTGGTATAATTGAGATGACACTCAATTCTAGTCATGGTATCGTTGGTGATGACCATGTTGACTAGTTATGCTCAATTAAGAGCATAGTTTCATTATACATTAAAGAATAAAGAATACTTTAAACTTTAAGTGTTGAAGGATGATTGTCATAAAAGGGTGGTTCAGGTTATCACGCACCTTATGGAATGATATGACAATATCAAGATATGTGTAAACATATACAAGAAATTCACTTATTGAATTCTTGAAATAAGTATTCTCAAAATTCCTATAGATCAAAGTTAGTTGAAATTATGCATTGTCAACAAGTATGATTTTCATGACTTGTGGCAAAATTCATTAACTAGTATTATCATGCATTGATCTATTTAGTATTTGGATAAAGGATGTTAAACAATTATTATTTATAATGAATTAAAGTATGGTATACGTTTAATTTCATTTATAATATTGTATCCTATATTTGCATGTTTAAATCCTTGAATAACTTAAGTTATTCTAAATAGTCCGTTGTCGATCAATAACATGGGAATGATATTGAATTAAGACAAATCTGAGTATTAGTTAGAATATACTTGAAAGTATATTGATGCGTAGCATGACTAATTTCAGATGATATTCAAAGGATTGAGTATAGGACTTATCCCACCCACATGATGATACTTTATGGATCTTAGTCATTAAGTATATCATGAATATTTATCCTCTGACTTGAGATACAAGAGATATGTCATGGATGTAGTGCATTTTTGTGAAGCAATCTAACGCTACACGTAACTGGTAGTTATAAGGGTTGTTTTCAGAAGTGTTGCGAAATTTGTGAATCCTGCTTGTAGTCAAAATGGGATTTGTTTCCTTCAAATTTATTTTGAAGTATAATACTACTGGGCCCCTCGTAGGGTTGTTAAGATGTTTGCATGGCCATGCCCAAGGTCTTCTGGAATATATTCAGAAGAATTGGTAATCTTTATCAATCACATAAAGCGAGAAACAGAATAGTTAATTAAGAAATGAGTGAGATCCATATTCTTATTAACATGGTATTAGAAACAAAAGGATGAATATGATGATGAATCATCAAAACTTGGTTTTTTTCCAGAAAACCATACACGAGTTGTATCGGGGGCATTGGCGTGTTGCTAGACGCTAACCAATGTCATTTCACGTTTTGTAAACATATCCAAGTGGGAGCTGTTGGAAATGTATATATTTACAAACATGTGAATGTCCGGATTCGAACTCGTGACCACGGGATTGCACACATTAGCGAATGAGAATTAAAGTTAATAATTAATGTTTATGTTTACGATTAATTATTACACATTAAGTCCGGTTAACGATCGTTAAGTATTTAACGGAAAAATAACTAACGACCGTTAAATGAAAAGAGAAAGGACTAGAAATGGAAAACTTGGAAAAGTTATGGATTTCCTTTGGGCTTGTCTACATGGCCGGCCATAGGGGCCTTCCAAAGCCCTAATTCATAAACTTGTTCCCTAAGTTTACCTACTAGTATATAAAGAGGGTTAAGTTCTAGGGTTTCATACACTTGTGCATTGAATTAACCCTAGATCTCTCCTCTCCTCTCTCTTGTCCCATTTTTGGCCGAACACCCCATTGTTAGGGAGTTTGGTTTTGTTTTTCATTAAACGAGGACTTGTGTTAGATCTAGCAATCGCTTGATTCGTTGGTTAATTCGTGTGTACAAGAACGTGGTAGTAAGACACTATTCTTACACCATTTGGTTTGAGTTGTAGAACGGTAAGGGACAACTCTTTAAACCACTTCTTTGGTTTGCTCAAAAGATTTGACATTCGCAAGAGGTACGTTACGCATACTTTCAGTTAATTATTTATTTGTTATGATCTTTAAGTCTTCCGCTGTGTACTCTTGATGTCTTTATGTTTTATTGTATTTTATATATCATAAACTCAACATTAGCTACTTACAAAATACTGTATGTGGACAAACCCGAACCAAATTTTGAACATCATATAAGAAGTGCTCATTTCTTGAACCCATTTGACCCAATGGTCAACCTGCCCGCTTTGCCACAGTGTATCAAGTTAAAATACAAATCATAATTTCACCCACCTCCTTAGGTGGTTCTTGGCGAACCAATGATATTTATTACAGCAAAAACTTCCGAGTGATGCACTATAGTAACAACTTTTTACTTTGTATACTACAATATTATGCACATGTCTCCCTAGCTTCCATGTAGGCCAACCCATTCTCCCCTCAATTCGAGATAGCCATACTCACATGTTCCTGTATTGCCAAGGAAGGCCATATGAGGCTGTCTTCGAGTTCCCACTTTCAAGCCAAGGGCCCTTTGCCTTTCATCTAGAAGCATCCCTTTAGCCCATTTTTGAAACTGTAACTTCAGCTCATTGAGGCCCACTAAATTTGACAAATCCTTGTCGACCAGACACGTACAAACATTACTCATTTACTTGTTGCCTTACCCTCCCAACCTAGAAATTATACCACCTCTAGTACCAAATTATGCGTCAAAAAAATGTAGAAGAAAAGGGAATGAATAATACATCATCTTTGGCACTACAGTCAGAGTTATGCTCAAGCAATGTCTTCAAAGTTGAATTGTCCTCGGCCCTGAGTGGTTGCCATATAGAAAGATGCAATGGAGTCATTCCGTTCTGCATAAAAATAAAAACTATAATTAAATCTTGGAAAATGATGCAAATAGACCGCGCGCCCTGAGGCTTATCACTTTCCGGACAACTTTTATTTTTAATTTGAGAATGGACCGAGGGCAACCGCTGTCATTGGGCAACTCATCGACATTGTGACAAGTGTCCCGTATGTGTAAGGTATTGTTTTTTGGGCAACTAAAAATCGCTGGGCAACCGTATAATTTTAAAAAGGGTTTTATCGTCATTTTACGTTAGACAAAAAAGTACACATTTGAATAGTAAAAGTACAGTGGATTTTTATTCAAAATCCAAAAGTCACTGACCAAAAAAACATCCATAGTTATCGTTTTTCTCTGTTTTTGCTTCTCGCACAAAAGCATTCTTACTTACAGTACTATTTTCACAAATCAAACCGTCTTCTTCGTCAGCCCCCTGTCTTCCTTGTAACGTCAGTTATGTCACCATCTTTAAAGCTACAGTGTTGATTGCAAACCACATTCGATTGATCAAGTTTTTAAAAAAGTTCCCAAATATGGTACGTAAATATTCTTCTCGTTGTGTTAATTCCATTTTATAATCCATTGCTCTTTTTTATGTGTATCTGATTCGTAATTATGTAGGGTATGATATCTTAGATGTCGTTAGTTAAGTATGTAACATTACTTGGTTCATTAAAAAAATTAGTGGCAGTTTGTAGACTAATAAGGAGTGGTTTATATGCATCATCTATGCAATTGTTTACGACGTTGGTATAGATTCCTTCTATGGCCTGAATTATTTATGGTTTTTGTTTACCCTTTTTAGGACTATGAAGCTAAGTTAATCATTACGAGTAAACTGAAATACTTTTCGTAATTATGTAGGGTAAAATACATCTGTTCCGTTTACCGCTCTTCTACAGCTTGTTTAGAGGCTTCTTCTGCTTTGCCCTTTCCTTTTCTGTAGCAATTTCTTTAGCATTTACTTCCATATGTAATCTTTTAGCAATTTTTTCATCAAAAGCTATCTGCTCCTCTGTACTTTGAAACACCAAAGTTGGATCCGTAATCCCTTTACCCTTTCCAATATCAGTTTCAGTAACTACATCTTTCTGCACAGGTTCACCAATGTTTAGACTCTTAGCAATAGGTCTAGGTGCAGGGATAAGGTGAGATTGCTTTTGGTTGACCAATTGTATGGCAATCTCATTGTCAGCCTCTTTTGGTGTTGGTGTTGGTGTTATTGCTGTGGTTATAATTGTAGCAATGGTTGCCTCTACAGTTGAAACGTCTGAACTGGCAGTGGGTAGAATAATAGCAGCAGTGGTTACTCCAATACTAGCAGTGGATGCAGCAATACTGGCAGTGGTTGCCTGCACCCCTTCATTCTCCGTTTCTTCAACTGCAGCCTTTAAAGAATCATCTTGAGGTTTGGAAAATTTATGTTTCCTAGTGAATAATATCAATAACTAATGGAATTTTGAGTTTATTATTGTAATTAAGTCTAGTTAGAGTATATTCGCATGTGAAGAATATCGAGATTAGCTATTATTTTGATTATTTATGTTTTCACAAATGATATCATAAAATCATAACATAAAATTTGATGCAGTAATCTAGTACCTTGTTAATTAGATAAATACTTATTACCTTACATACCAAATAAGTCCAAAATAGCACATTCTTAAACATATACATAACACATTCATAATCCTAAAAATCATCAGCATCAGCTGCAACTTCTTTGAGTATGTTGATAAGCTTTTTGGCACATTCAACCTGTTAATACAAATAAACCGTAAAAACGTTTATTAATATTTTGCGATCTCTTTGTGTTTTGTTGATAACAAATATAATGTTGTCTTAAGTATAATTATAAGGATACATGTTATTTTTGTAAAGCATTTACATATAGCCATTTAAATACAAAAATGTAGTAATTAAGCATTTCTTGTAATAGTTTATTAGGATGGGTAAAAACCATAACCCATGGACCATAACCCATGGATCTTAACCCATACCCAAGTAGACTAGATGCAATGTATACTTAGATACATTGAATCTAAAGAAAACCCATGGACCAACCCATAACCCATGACCCATAACCAAAAAACCCATGGGCAAAGAGGAGCGTTCCACGGATCCCTAGGTTTACACTAGACGGATCCCAAGTGGAAGGGATCCGTGGGATCCGGGGAACAGTGAAGAATTTTGCCTATAAATAGAGAGCCATTTCTTCATTCTAACTTACCTCTCTTCTTACTAAATCTCTCAAACACTCTCATTCTCTTCTAACATATAGATCACTTGATCTAGAGAGTTGTTCTTCTTTCTTCCTATTGCGATCCTCATATAGGTCCTTCTCTAAGGCGAGATCACGAGCATTCTACAAGTCATCCAAGCAAGGGGTCCTTGATTGATTTGTCACTCCGCAAGATTTCTGTAGCGAAGATCTTGTATTTGATATTTCACATAGTTGTTGTGTAATAGTCGTGTTGGTTTGGTCCACCGTGTTACGGACTCGGTATCTAGCTTTGTACCGGAAAAAGTGTAAGCAACGTTGTGAAGGCTTCTCCGCCAAGTGAAGGAGTTTGTTGACATAGTGCTTGAACTCTCGAGTAGGTGACTCGGGGAGTGGAGTTAGGGATGGCACCCGTGGGTAATGGGCACGGGTACCTCTAACCCGTCACCCACCCACATAGTTTTTATCTCACCCATTACCCACCCGTCACCCGCCAATGGGTATAATTTTCTACCCATGCCCATGCCCGCGGGTATTTATTGCCCACGGGTAAACCCATGGGTTAGTGTAATGCAAGAAAACTACAAAACCATGATATGAAAAATAATTATGAAATTGCATAACAAGATACCAATCAATTTGCCAAATACCAAGTTCACAAAATACTTAAACACATGTCTGAAAGCAGAAATTAAATATCATTGCACCAAATCACATGTATACAACTTTGATCATCTGATCTTTCATATTCTCTTTTTAGTCTTGAAACTCAAACAAACTTTTAGCTTAATGTGTTTGCTTGAGACGTGGTAACTATTAAATGTATACCATGCAATATCAAACATATTTGAATTAGTATAATTAATTTTAACATGGGTTTATGGGTTCACCCATGGGTATTTTGAAGGGTATACCCCGTGGGTATTTTAAATGGGTGTCATGGGTTTACCCGCGATGGGTATGCCTCACCCGTCACCCACCCGCCACCCACTGATGGGTACAAATTTTCACCCACGACCCACCCATGGGTGAAAATTAAGGATTTTACCCACCCATTTATGTGCGGGTACCCGCGGGTTGCGGGTTTTTTTCACCCATTGCCATCCCTAAGTGGAGTAGGGCAAGGAAGGTGTCCTTGTAGCCGAACCACTATACATCGGTTGTGTCTTTTCTTTCCCTTCGCTTTACTTTATTTACTTGCTTTATCATTAGATCTATACTTTCTCTACATCCATAAGATCTCACATATTAACGAATCTAAAGTTTTTTGAAACTAACGTAAAATCGGCAAAACTATTCAACCCCCCCCCCTTCTAGTTTTCCACAATTGGCATCAAGAGCTAAGTTTATAAAAGTTTTAAAGTAAAATTGTATTTTAAAAACTTTTCGATCACTATGGGTTCTGAAAATTATAAGGAAGGGCAATCTATGCAACGACCACCACTACTTGAAACTAATGGTTTTATATATTGGAAAAATAGATTCGAAACATATGTGAAATCTAAAGATATTGATCTTTGGTACATTATTGTTGAAGGCGACTTTGAGGCTACCTCAAAAGACGATAAAAGGAATTTAGTTAACATACCTCATGATAAACTAAATGATGAAATGAAGAAAAAGCTTTCTAAAAATAGTGAAGCAAAAATGGTTTTATATAATGCTTTACCGAAAAAGGAATTCGAAAGAATTTCTATGCTTAAAACCTCTAAAGAAATTTGGACCTCTTTAGTTGTAACTCATCAAGGCAACCAACAAGTTAAGAATAATAAAATTGATTTATTTGTTCAACAATATGAACAATTTTCAATATCGGATGAGGAAACTATAGATCATTCTTTTGCTAACTTTAATACTATTATTACATCGTTACAAGCACTTGATGAATCTTTTTCTAGCCGTAACCATGTTAGGAGATATCTAAGGGCACTTCCATCGAAGTGGAGATCCAAGGTGACGGCGATCGAAGAGTCAAAAGATTTGACAATCCTCACCCTCGATGAACTCATAGGCAACCTAAAAGTCTACGAGCTTGTCCTTGCCAAAGACTCCGAAGCCTCAAAGGTAAAAGAGAAACACAAATCTCTTGCCCTTAAAGCCAAAAAGGGTTCAAGCGATGAAGAGAACTCCTCTTCGAGTAGTGACGACGAGGAGTACGCTATGGCGGTAAGGGACTTTAAAAAGTTCTTTAGAAGAAAGGGAAGATACGTCAAACAACCATATGACGATAAGAAAGGCTTTCGGAAAAGCAAAGAGGACGAGAAGCCAAAGGATGATCGTACTTGCTTTAAATGTGGGGACCCAAACCACTTTATTAGTAAGTGTCCCAAACGGGATGATCATAAAGCGTTCGTGAGCGGCACGTGGGGAATGAGCGACGAGGAGGACGAAGAAATTTGTCTCATGGCAAATAACGAGGTATGTCACGAATACTATAGTAGTTCATCAATTGATGACGACTCTTTGCATAATGAATATGACAAACTATGCAACATTAGCTTAAAACTAATTAACAAAAATAAGCTTTTAAAGAGTCAAAACCAACGTTTAGATAAAGAAGTCATAGAGTTAAAAGCAAAACTAAAACGTTTAGAAAAAGGTAAAATAGCAAGTGGTGAATGTGAACTTTGCGTTCAACTTCAAACACTAGTTGATCATCTAGATTCTAAAATTGCTAGAATGAGTACGAACACCTTAGATACAATACTAGATGGTGTTAAAACTGGTAACAACCTAAAAGGCTTAGGTATCCAACAACTTGATCCATCAACTAGTGAAAGTAAAGAAACAAAATTTGTTAAAGCGCTAGAAAAACCAGCCACTATTGTGGCGGATCCCCTAAAAAGGGAACCGGCTAGTGTACAGATAGGGATCCGTGGATCTGCTGTAGCAAACAGTAGTAATAAAGTAGCGTCTTCATCTAGAACTGATTTTGTTATCGTTAATAGGAAGAAACCAACTTACGTCACCACTAGACAACCACCTCCAAAATATAATCCTACTTTTGCAAGAAACAAAGCTTCATCTTTTTCAAAACCTAATTCATTTAGGAGACCTAATAACGTTTATCCAAGAAGTAACCATCAAATGGGATGGAACCCAAATATGCAAAACGGTTTTCCTTTTCAAAACTTTGCTCCATGGAATGCATATTCATCTTATCCATACATGTCTAAAATGAATGGAATGTTTAACACTAATGGACCCATGAACAAATGGGGACCAAACTTTTGAGTTTATTATTGTTTTAGGTGTGCTTAAAGGTCGATCTAGACCCCGATGAATGGGTCAAGGATAGCGGGTGCACGAGGCACATGACCGGCAATAGGGATCTATTCTCCACATATGAATCCGTAAATGGAGGTAATGTGGTGTTTGGAAATAGCAAAAGTAGAATCATCGGTAAAGGTACGATTTTTAACAAATCTCTAACCATTAACGATGTGTGTCACATAGAAAGCCTAAACTTTAACCTCTTAAGTATAGGACAAATATGTGATAAAAAATGCAATGTACTCTTTACCGAAACCGGTAGTAAGATACTTAAAAATGGCATAACCATAGGAAGAGGAATTAGGAAACATGGAGTCTATGTCATTAAAATTGGTAATGAACCCAAAGACAAACTGTGTCTTACCTCTATGGATGATACTTCGACCTTATGGCATCGAAGATTGGGTCACGCCAACATGCGACTTCTTCAATCGCTATCATCCAAAGATCTAGTAAGAGATCTACCTAAGTTAAAATATGAACATCATTTTTGTGATGCTTGTAATGTAGGAAAACAAGCTCATTCAAGTCATAAAGCTAAAAACATGGTGTCCACAACTAGGTGTCTAGAACTACTACATATGGATCTATTTGGTCCATCCGCTATCCAAAGTTATGGAGGCAACTACTACACTTTGGTAATAGTGGATGACTACTCTAGGTATACATGGACAAAATTTTTAAAGAACAAAACGGAAACCTTTAATTATTTTGAAATATTAAGCAAAAAGATCCAAAGACAACTAGGAAGTCCTATAGTATCCATTAGGATGGATCATGGTAGGGAATTCGATAATGAAGTGCAATTTGGAGCCTTTTGTGACACTAATGGTATTACTCACAACTTCTCGACTCCACACACTCCACAATCGAATGGGGTAGTAGAAAGAAAGAATAGAACCCTTCAAGAAATGAGTCGAACCATGCTTAATGAACAATCAATACCTCAAAAGTTTTGGTGTAATGCCGTTGATACTTCAACGTATATACTCAATCGAGTATTAATAAGACCAATCTTAGGTAAAACTCCATATGAGTTACTCCGAGGCAAAAAGCCTACGTTAAATCACCTTAGAATCTTTGGAAGCAAATGTTTTATTCTTAACACTAAAGATTACCTTAAAAAATTTGATCCTAAATCAACCGAAGGTATCTTTCTAGGTTATTCGCCAAATAGCAAAGCGTACGTGATATTAAACAAAGAAACAATGAAGGTAGAAGAGTCATTAAATATAAAATTTGATGAAAGTCCACCCAAACCCTCTCCACCTCTTGTCGATGATGAGATCATAGAAAGTGATGCTATAGTAATAAAGAAAACGTTAAATGAAGAAGAAGAACCTTTAAATAATGAAATCATAAACATTAAAGAGTCCAAAGATCACCCCATAGATAAAGTCATAGGAAAGCCAAACGAACGAACATTAAGGTCTCAAGTTCAAAACCAAAGTAGCTTGTTTTGTTTCGTTTCAACCATAGAACCTAGGAATACACAAGAAGCCATAAAAGATGAGAGTTGGGTAATGGCTATGCAAGAAGAACCAAATCAATTCGTCTCTAATGATGTTTGGACGCTTGTCCCTCCACCTAGTAATCAAACCATAATAGGAACCAAATGGGTTTATAAAAACAAATTAGATGCAAACGGAGTAGTGTCTAGGAACAAGGCTAGACTCGTTGCCCAAGGGTATAACCAACAAGAAGGAATAGACTTTGATGAGACCTATGCCCCCATGGATAGATTAGAGTCTATAAGAATACTTCTTGCGTATGCTTGTGCTATGCTATGCTTCCATAACTGCCTCTACGTTATTTCTTTATGTAACGTATTATTTATCAATGCTTTTACGTTATTTCTATATGTAACGTACAACTCGTCACTGTATCGACCTCTACGTTATTTCTTTATGTAACGTACAACTCGTCACTGTCTCTACGTTATTTTTGTATGTAACGTACAACTCGTCACTGTATCGACCTCTACGTTATTTCTGTGTGTAATGTACAACTTGTCATTGCTTCTACGTTATTTCTGTGTGTAACGTACAACTCGTCACTGTATCGACGTCTACATTATTTCTGTGTGTAACGTACAACTCGTCACTATATCAACCTCGACGTTATTTCTTTATATAACGTACAACTCATCACTGCTTCTATGTTATTTCTTAATGTAACATACAACTACTTGATTATCGCACACGTATTTAAACCACCTCTGTCACTGGTCACGATCTCTTATGGCACTCTTATGCTCTATCCTTCGTAACCTCATACGACTCTGTTCTTTCTGTTTTGAACTCAACTAACGCCTCATGTCGCTAAATCTTTCTTGAACGACTAGCCTCTTTTCCACGACACGTTTTAAGTATATATACTCCTATCTCGTCACCGTATCGACCTCGACGATTCCCGCATCTTAAACCACGAGGACGTGGTTTCTTTTAAGGGGTAGGTACTGTAAGAACTCGTAAATTTCCCTACCGATTTTCGCGGCTATTTTTTTCTTTCGTTTCGAACTTTAAACACGAAAAGTCACAGGATATTTTTCACCTCGACCTCGATAATAAAAACTTTATAAAATAAATATATATAAGCTTTTATATTTTAATTTTCTGCTGAGCCTCTAAGCCCAACACTACCCAATCCAATTCATTTTATATTTCTTGGGCCCTCGTGTACAAACCAACCCAACATGAATCTTGGGCCTACCCTTTTATTTCTCAAACCCAGCGCACCTCTATGAATCTTAGTAACACAAATCTTGGCACTAGTATTTTGGCATGTCGTTATCTCATTTCTGTGAACGCACGAGTACCAAACAAGACATCAAAACAAAACTCATTCTTTGGTAAAAAATATCCTAGCATGCATGTGTAATCAAGACAAAAACACAAAGACTTTGCCAAGTAAAAGAAACTATATTTCTTTGTTTCTGCTTCAGCGACACAATCACAAGCAAAATGCAAAACCAAACCATCACCACCTTGGTCCATATTTTATTTACATGTGTGTGATACCAAATGAGGAGACCAAAAGCCTAAACTAGCCACCCTACATTCTATATTATAACTCAAAATGTGAAAACTACTTTTGGAAAGTTGTTTCTTGGTTTTCTGTGAACACCAACATAAAAATGAAACAAAAACAAATGGCTTCTTTTCTTTTTCTTTGAACGAGACACAACCTGGTCATTTGTATATATGTAGCGTGTGTATGTGGATCAAGGGGACACAAAAGCAAATCAAAGCTACCCTAAAACCATTTTTAAATTAAACTTATTATACATTTGACCAAGGACTTTGTAGTTCACTAAATAATATCTTAGACCTTAGTGTAATGGACCTCCAATGAGAGACAACTTGGTAACTAATCTCTATTTTTTTTCTTTCTTTTGTTCGACTGCCACAAACCAAGCGCCTCACTCAATGCTTTTTTTTTACTAGTTAGCTTAGTAGGGTACTTAATCTATTAGGAAAACCATACACTCTCCTTGTAGTCTTTCATATATTAACCTATAGCTAGGTAGGATAGACAAGATGAGAAGACAAGATGGGACATTCCTTCTTTTTCTTTTCCCTTGTTTCGGCAGCACCAACCCAACGCCACCCCTATATCTTCTTCACATCAAAATGAGACAAGACTAGCATGTTTGATATTGCAAGAGTCATACCCTCTTTGTCTATAAAAGCCACTACTTCACAAGCTCTCATTCACACTTACACTCATCTCATTCTCACTATCTTAAACATAAAGTCGTCCAATGTGGAGACGGGTCAAGAAGGAAACGAGGCGCAAGGTTGATCATTTCGTTTGGGCATAAGGGTCGAGAGAGTAGCTTGATCACGGTCACTTCTTTTCGATATCGTCACCACCCTTTGGGTGTCGTAAGTTTCTTTCTACTTGCTTCCATCTCACTCTTTCTCGCTTATAGTATATATATATCACACGTAAAAACTAATAATGCGCCTAAGTAACCTCGTTAATAAACTATCACACGTAAACATGTTTATTTCACCTTAAAGATCGTTCGTATACTCGGCCCATTACATTTAAAAATAACCTCATAAGCCAAGAATAAGCTAGTGCTATACTTTTGTAAAAGTTAAATAAGCCATGTGGTCGAAATATATTTTTTTTGGACTAAATTTGCAAAATATATAGCTTTCGGGTCAATAGTAAACATTTTGGAAAGTTAGAGTGGTATATTTTCATACTTTACGTATGCATGGAAAGTCCGGGGGACCATTTTGTAAACATGGGAAACTAGTAATTAAAAGGTAAATAAAAGTTTTGATAAAAGTATAAACTTTGAAACTTGGGGACTAAAAGTGAAAATATAACTTTTTGGATAAACTTTGTAAAAACAGATTTTCGAAGGACCAAAACTGTAAATTCTGAATAAGAAATATATTTGGGTACAAATTGTCATTTTTCCAAAATATAAGGGCCAAACTCGTACATTTTCTAACTTGAGGGTAAAAAGTGTAAATTTGGAAAAATGTTTAGAAAACTTATAAACGTATAATGACTTTATAAAAACGAGTATTTTGACAACCTAGAGTTCATATATGAAAATTACTAAGTCGACAACTAATTAAACTTATATATATATTTATAAGTATATTAATATATGAAAACACTACTCGATACCGACACAACTTAAAGTAAATAAACAAAACTCTCGGTAACATCGTCATATTTATAAACCTACGCTAATATCGCTCTATTGAATTGTATATTCAATGCTCTATCATTCTGGTCGCGAACCAAACGTTTGTCATTATTCTGAGACTTGTCATCTCGTTCTTAGGTTCCGGGTAGGAGCCACTGCTTTATCACACTCGATATCTTTGTGCTTATTCACCGAACTGCTAAGGTGAGTTTATAGCCTCACTTTTACTCTTATTACTTGTTTTATAAAACTATGGGGTGAGAAACATGCAAAACTCTTTTCAGACCTGAAACTGAAAACACTATTACGTGAAACAACCTTGAATCCCAACTATGCTACCGTTAGTTCCCTTTGGGGAGGCGCGATTGTTATGAATAGATCTATTGGGGATGACACCCCCGTTCGAGTTTGACCGGATAGGCAAACGTCGGGCGTATATCATATCGTATTGATTGAGTGTACTGGAAATACACTTGCTGGGCTTTTATTTATCATGCTTCTAGATGCATGCACACTGTCGTAGTTTCGGTCGCATGAACTTGGTACTAGCGTAATAGCCTTTTTGCATATAGCATCATTCATGGAGATGCTATATGTGCAATTGTGGTCCAACTTGAAAACTTGATTACTTAAACCTATGAACTCACCAACCTTTGTGTTAACATTTTAGCATGTTTTTCTCTGGTTTATTACTTGGCGTGGGCAATGGCAAAGGCATTCATTGAAGACTGGCATCCGAAGTGTTTCCAAAAATTCTAATACAAATTTTAATGGGACAACATATATTTTATGGGCTTTACTTCCGCACTTTGAAACAATGATGTAAAACTAATTCTTAAATTAATATATCTTTTGAAAATGGAATAGAATTTCCATTCTTTATTACCTTGTGTTGTGTATATTGATTTAGTAGCACCCCATGACCCGAACGCTTCCGCTGTGAAATTTTGGGGGTGTTACAGATTGGTATTCAGAGCCTAGGTTATAGAGAATTAGGTATTTTTCAAAACCTAAACTATAACCAAATTTTCCTAAAAACACTTCAACGCCGCCACAACTGTTGATGTCTGCCATGCCTTGCCTACTGCTACACGATGTAGTCATGCTATGTGTTACTGCTGTATCTTAGGTTCGTATAAGCTCTTATTTGAATTAAATTAATTATTTCTCAAAATTATTAAGTTTCTTAATTAACACACATTTAAACTTTAAGACTGTTCTTGTTTGATTGGGTCGCGAAGTTTAAATGTGTATAAGCTGTTCTCATTTAAACTTTAAGGCTGTTCTTGTTTGATTGGGTCGCGAAGTTTAAATGAGAATAATGTTGATGTAACAAACTGAATGAAATTAAGGAATAATTAACTTAAGGATAGTGTAGAGTAGACTACGAATGCTTATACTTGTTACCCCTCTATGTTAAACTGCTTAACATGCCCACTATTACAATATCGCACTATGGTATGCTTCCATAACTGCCTCTACGTTATTTCTTTATGTAACATATTATTCATCAATGCTTTTACGTTATTTCTGTATGTAACGTACAACTCGTCACTGTATCGACCTCTACGTTATTTCTTTATGTAACGTACAACTCGTCACTGTCTCTACGTTATTTTTGTATGTAACGTACAACTCGTCACTGTATCGACCTCTACGTTATTTCTGTGTGTAATGTACAACTTGTCATTGCTTCTACATTATTTCTGTGTGTAACGTACAACTCGTCACTGTATCGACGTCTACATTATTTCTGTGTGTAACGTACAACTCGTCACTATATCAACCTCGACGTTATTTCTTTATATAACGTACAACTCATCACTGCTTCTATGTTATTTCTTTATGTAACATACAGCTACTTGATTATCGCACACGTATTTAAACCACCTCTGTCACTGGTCACGATCTCTTATGGCACTCTTATGCTCTATCCTTCGTAACCTCATACGACTCTGTTCTTTCTGTTTTGAACTCAACTAACGCCTCATGTCGCTAAATCTTTCTTGAACGACTAGCCTCTTTTCCACGACACGTTTTAAGTATATATACTCCTATCTCGTCACCGTATCGACCTCGACGATTCCCGCATCTTAAACCACGAGGACGTGGTTTCTTTTAAGGGGTAGGTACTGTAAGAACTCGTAAATTTCCCTACCGATTTTCGCGGCTATTTTTTTCTTTCGTTTCGAACTTTAAACACGACAAGTCACAGGATATTTTTCACCTCGACCTCGATAATAAAAACTTTATAAAATAAATATATATAAACTTTTATATTTTAATTTTCTGCTGAGCCTCTAAGCCCAACACTACCCAATCCAATTCATTTTATATTTCTTGGGCCCTCGTGTACAAACCAACCCAACATGAATCTTGGGCCTACCCTTTTATTTCTCAAACCCAGCGCACCTCTATGAATCTTAGTAACAGAAATCTTGGCACTAGTATTTTGGCATGTCGTTATCTCATTTCTGTGAACGCACGAGTACCAAACAAGACATCAAAACAAAACTCATTCTTTGGTCAAAAATATCCTAGCATGCATGTGTAATCAAGACAAAAACACAAAGACTTTGCCAAGTAAAAGAAACTATATTTCTTTGTTTCTGCTTCAGCGACACAATCACAAGCAAAAAGCAAAACCAAACCATCACCACCTTGGTCCATATTTTATTTACATGTGTGTGATACCAAATGAGGAGACCAAAAGCCTAAACTAGCCACCCTACATTCTATATTATAACTCAAAATGTGAAAACTACTTTTGGAAAGTTGTTTCTTGGTTTTCTGTGAACACCAACATAAAAATGAAACAAAAACAAATGGCTTCTTTTCTTTTTCTTTGAACGAGACACAACCTGGTCATTTGTATATATGTAGCGTGTGTATGTGGATCAAGGGGACACAAAAGCAAATCAAATCTACCCTAAAACCATTTTTAAATTAAACTTATTATACATTTGACCAAGGACTTTGTAGTTCACTAAATAATATCTTAGACCTTAGTGTAATGGACCTCCAATGAGAGACAACTTGGTAACTAATCTCTATTTTTTTTCTTTCTTTTGTTCGACTACCACAATCCAAGCGCCTCACTCAATGCTTTTTTTTTACTAGTTAGCTTAGTAGGGTACTTAATCTATTAGGAAAACCATACACTCTCCTTGTAGTCTTTCATATATTAACCTATAGCTAGGTAGGATAGACAAGATGAGAAGACAAGATGGGACATTCCTTCTTTTTCTTTTCCCTTGTTTCGGCAGCACCAACCCAACGCCACCCCTATATCTTCTTCACATCAAAATGAGACAAGACTAGCATGTTTGATATTGCAAGAGTCATACCCTCTTTGTCTATAAAAGCCACTAATTCACAAGCTCTCATTCACACTTACACTCATCTCATTCTCACTATCTTAAACATAAAGTCGTCCAATGTGGAGACGGGTCAAGAAGGAATCGAGGCGCAAGGTTGATCATTTCGTTTGGGCATAAGGGTCGAGAGAGTAGCTTGATCACGGTCACTTCTTTTCGATATCGTCACCACCCTTTGGGTGTCGTAAGTTTCTTTCTACTTGCTTCCATCTCACTCTTTCTCGCTTATAGTATATATATATCACACGTAAAAACTAATAATGCGCCTAAGTAACCTCGTTAATAAACTATCACACGTAAACATGTTTATTTCACCTTAAAGATCGTTCGTATACTCGGCCCATTACATTTAAAAATAACCTCATAAGCCAAGAATAAGCTAGTGCTATACTTTTGTAAAAGTTAAATAAGCCATGTGGTCGAAATATATTTTTTTTGGACTAAATTTGCAAAATATATAGCTTTCGGGTCAATAGTAAACATTTTGGAAAGTTAGAGTGGTATATTTTCATACTTTACGTATGCATGGAAAGTCCGGGGGACCATTTTGTAAACATGGGAAACTAGTAATTAAAAGGTAAATAAAAGTTTTGATAAAAGTATAAACTTTGAAACTTGGGGACTAAAAGTGAAAATATAACTTTTTGGATAAACTTTGTAAAAACAGATTTTCGAAGGACCAAAACTGTAAATTCTGAATAAGAAATATATTTGGGTACAAATTGTCATTTTTCCAAAATATAAGGGCCAAACTCGTACATTTTCTAACTTGAGGGTAAAAAGTGTAAATTTGGAAAAATGTTTAGAAAACTTATAAACTTATAATGACTTTATAAAAACGAGTATTTTGACAACCTAGAGTTCATATATGAAAATTACTAAGTCGACAACTAATTAAACTTATATATATATTTATAAGTATATTAATATATGAAAACACTACTCGATACCGACACAACTTAAAGTAAATAAACAAAACTCTCGGTAACATCGTCATATTTATAAACCTACGCTAATATCGCTCTATTGAATTGTATATTCAATGCTCTATCATTCTGGTCGCGAACCAAACGTTTGTCATTATTCTGAGACTTGTCATCTCGTTCTTAGGTTCCGGGTAGGAGCCACTGCTTTATCACACTCGATATCTTTGTGCTTATTCACCGAACTGCTAAGGTGAGTTTATAGCCTCACTTTTACTCTTATTACTTGTTTTATAAAACTATGGGGTGAGAAACATGCAAAACTCTTTTCAGACCTGAAACTGAAAACACTATTACGTGAAACAACCTTGAATCCCAACTATGCTACCGTTAGTTCCCTTTGGGGAGGCGCGATTGTTATGAATAGATCTATTGGGGATGACACCCCCGTTCGAGTTTGACCGGATAGGCAAACGTCGGGCGTATATCATATCGTATTGATTGAGTGTACTGGAAATACACTTGCTGGGCTTTTATTTATCATGCTTCTAGATGCATGCACACTGTCGTAGTTTCGGTCGCATGAACTTGGTACTAGCGTAATAGCCTTTTTGCATATAGCATCATTCATGGAGATGCTATATGTGCAATTGTGGTCCAACTTGAAAACTTGATTACTTAAACCTATGAACTCACCAACCTTTGTGTTAACATTTTAGCATGTTTTTCTCTGGTTTATTACTTGGCGTGGGCAATGGCAAAGGCATTCATTGAAGACTGGCATCCGAAGTGTTTCCAAAAATTCTAATACAAATTTTAATGGGACAACATATATTTTATGGGCTTTACTTCCGCACTTTGAAACAATGATGTAAAACTAATTCTTAAATTAATATATCTTTTGAAAATGGAATAGAATTTCCATTCTTTATTACCTTGTGTTGTGTATATTGATTTAGTAGCACCCCATGACCCGAACGCTTCCGCTGTGAAATTTTGGGGGTGTTACAAAACAATTGTATATGCAGATTCTGACCATGCAGATGATTACGTTGATAGAAAAAGTACAAGTGGGGGTGTGTACTTTCATGGGATGTTGTTTAACGTCTTGGTTTTCTAAGAAACAAACGGCACTAGCTATATCAACAACCGAAGCCGAGTACGTCTCCGCCGGCAAAGCATGCCAACAAGCACTATGGATGAAACAAGCGTTAGTCGACTACGACATTCATCTAAGCAACATAGCCATCCTATGTGACAACAAAGGTGCCATCGACTTAAGCAAGAATCCGGTATTGCATTCTCGCACAAAGCATATGGAGATTCGACATCACTTCTTAAGAGACAATGTTCAAAAGGGGAACATCTCTATTGAGAAGGTAGCATCCGAAGACAACATAGCCGACGTCCTCACCAAACCGTTGAAGCGGGAAAAATTCAACCTACTTCGTCTTGGTCTTGGTCTAATGGAACAAACGTCGTAAATTATTTGACTCTACAAGGTATGTAAACACTAGCCTTCTTCTTTCTGAGTCTAGGATCTCTATTTCACGCACAACTCACAAACAATACGGGAATTTTCAAAACCCAAGATAAGTTTTCAACTTATAGCTTTCTTAATTTTTATTCTCAAACACATACACATTTTCAAAGAAAAACTCTTTTCAAAATGTTTTCTAAAAGAATGATACCTTCCCGTATCAATTTCACAAAAGCAATTTCTTACGTCTAGGACAAATCGCTTTTTCATTATTAATACAAAGTAAAAACCCGTTTTCATTGCATCTCATGTCTTTTGAATGCTAAAGGGGACACATAACTAATATGTGTTTTCGGGTACATTCATTTAAGCAACAATGAATTAGGAGCATTGATAACACTCAATTATGTACTTGTGTACTAAATATGTGTTTTCGGGTTATCTCAATAGGATGCTTTTTCTACTTCTAGTTTATTTTTTTTCCTTTTAGAGGTCGAGATAACCGCAACTCCAAATAGTTTGCATATAGGCACACAATAGGCAAAAATGTTTCCAAAAGGAAAATTTTGTGCTGCCTGAATCACCAGACCCACGGATCCCAGCCTTCATGCTGGATGGATCCCTCAAGGGAAGGATCCGTGGGATCCGTGAGACAGAAGCTGTTTTTACCTTCTATTCTTTTCACTTTGGATGAAAAATCCACATTTGTTTTATTTTTTTGGATTATGTTCTTTAATGCTTGTGTTCTCATGATCACATGCATTAAATTCATATCTAATCATTAGATTTTAATCCACATTTTGAGTCAAGCATTCATTACAATGCTTTATTTTTCTATGTATAGAACTCCCAAAATGCTTGCATAATTCATCTCATCCACACAAACACAATACACCATGTCCTCCACAAACCCTTTAGATGAATCACCTAATACAAACAATCATCTTCATAATACCGAAACCTTTGTCCTACCACCATCCAAAATCCCACAATCAAACTCTAAGATATCCACACGGATTAGTATCCGATCTTGTTGCTTAGCAAAACCAACCTCAAATGGTTCTTCCTCAACAAACAACGCACCATAAGATGCTTCCTTTATAGCACCTCCCTCATCACCAACAAGTACACCAACTTCATCACCACCTAAAGTCACTCTTTTGGAACTCCTTAAGACTCCAACAAGATCTAACCAACCTAAAGAAAAAGAATTAGTCTTTTCAACACCCCCCACATCTCCAAATACTATTTTTCAAGATCTTGAAACATCACCACCATTAGCTCCCATCACATTACAAGAACATCTAGGTTCTTTTCCACCAACATTTACAAACATTCCGGATGTTGATTCATATTTTCCTATTTTTCCACCACAACTTCCGCATAACTCAAATCAAAACAACCCGGAAAACTTCCGCACTCATTACCCACATCATTTGCATTGTGAACATTGCCAATCCACTAGGGAAATTGCAATAGAAGTTAGGGAAGAAATGCGTTTCATACTCAACCTCATCCTTGATCGCATCAATACCATTACTCATCAAAACCTCCATCCATAACCTTATGCAAGCATGGAAGGAATCACTACCACTATTTTCTACTTTTAGCATTATTTTTTTTTTTGTCATTTTCAAGAACAAGTCTTGTTCTTATTTTTAGATGCTTGTAAGTGGCATAAATACCACTACAATTTGTTGTTTTATTACAAGGCCTTGTTTACATACCTTGGCTCCCAATCTTGATTCTCGACGAACACAAGATTATTTAAGCATGTTACTAACCTTTCTTCTTGTAGGATTTTTATTTTTCTTCACTTGACGCCCCAAGCTAGGGGAGCTATCGTCAAGGGGGAGTAACAAAAACGTGGACTACTTTTTCCACATTTTATTGTTTATTTCTTCCAAGGGTTAACTTTTTGTTTCGACAAAAAGGGGGAGAAGAAGTAAAACTTAGGGGCTTTCAAAACTTACATCTATTCTTAAGTTTTACTCATCATAACATTATGTTTTGTCATCAACAAAAAGGGGGAGATTGTTAATACAAATAAACCGTAAAAACGTTTATTAATATTTTGCGATCTCTTTGTGTTTTGTTGATAACAAATATAATGTTGTCTTAAGTATAATTATAAGGATACATGTTATTTTTGTAAAGCATTTACATATAGCCATTTAAATACAAAAATGTAGTAATTAAGCATTTGTTGTAATAGTTTATTAGGATGGGTAAAAACCATAACCCATGGACCATAACCCATGGATCTTAACCCATACCCAAGTAGACTAGATGCAATGTATACTTAGATACATTGAATCTAAAGAAAACCCATGGACCAACCCATAACCCATGACCCATAACCAAAAAACCCATGGGCAAAGAGGAGCGTTCCACAGATCCCTAGGTTTACACTAGACGGATCCCAAGTGGAAGGGATCCGTGGGATCCGAGGAACAGTGAAGAATTTTGCCTATAAATAGAGAGCCATTTCTTCATTCTAACTTACCCCTCTTCTTACTAAATCTCTCAAACACTCTCATTCTCTTCTAACATATAGATCACTTGATCTAGAGAGTTGTTCTTCTTTCTTTCTATTGTGATCCTCATATAGGTCCTTCTCTAAGGCGAGATCACGAGCATTCTACAAGTCATCCAAGCAAGGGGTCCTTGATTGATTTGTCACTCCGCAAGATTTCTATAGCAAAGATCTTGTATTTGATATTTCACATAGTTGTTGTGTAATAGTCGTGTTGGTTTGTTCCACCGTGTTACGGACTCGGTATCTAGCTTTGTACCGGAAAAAGTGTAAGCAACGTTGTGAAGGCTTCTCCGCTAAGTGAAGGAGTTTGTTGACATAGTGGTTGAACTCTCAAGTAGGTGACTCGGGGAGTGGAGTAGGGCAAGGAAGGTGTCCTTGTAGCCGAACCACTATACATCGGTTGTGTCTTTTCTTTCCCTTCGCTTTACTTTATTTACTTACTTTATCATTAGATCTATACTTTCTCTACATCCATAAGATCTCACATATTAACGAATCTAAAGTTTTTTGAAACTAACGTAAAATCGGGAAAACTATTCAACCCCCCCCCCTTCTAGTTTTCCATACAACCATTTGATACTTAGCTTTGACAACAGCATTATGATCTTTCAAATTCTTAAAACTGGTTTTCATCTCTTCATACTTCGCTTCAGCATCAGCATTATAATCTTTGTAAATCTTAATATCAGCTATCGCCTCTTCACACGTTGCTTCCAAATTAGCATTATTGTCACACCCCCAAAATATCGCAGCGGAACGATAGTGTCGTTGGGATATAACGTCATAGCACAAAGTATGGATACAGAAAACGACCTCTATGATGAGACGTTTTGAAAGGTTTACCATTCGATTACATAAGTTAAAGTTTACAAGCAAGAATTCCCAAAGTTTGATAATACACAAAGAGTTTACAAAACATGTCGAATGGTAATAATCGTACAAATAGAGTCCAGAATTCCACTATCGTAAAGTACCTCGAAAACCCAGCGTACCGTATGTAACCTCAGAACACAAAAATTGTTAATGGTAAGCTGTACAAAACATTTGAGAAACACATAATAGTTTGAAACCCTTAAGAACGAACATTTGAAATTGAATACATTAGCTTACCATTTGGAAAGTTTTGCAGAGTAGTATCTCCAGCAAAAGACATAGGTATGAAACACGATACTGCAATATAGGGTTGCTGTGATAGCAAGGCGACGCTATAAAACCCCCACACTGTTATTACGATTAAACCTTCGTTGCACACTTCTCCGCTATCGACTATAATTCTAAATGTTTCTAATATTACGACTACGACTTCGCTTCATACTTCTCTACTTTTGGTCAAAATTCTTAAACTTTCTAGTATTACGACAACAGTTTCGATTCATAGTTTACCAACATACCTTTTGATCTTCCCCCCCCCCAACTTATCAAAAGGGCTAAAATGCAATCAAAGTTTTTTGAAATCTA
>BPTQ01000008.1:12473209-12484656 GCA_019973895.1 Chrysanthemum seticuspe | reverse complement strand
CACTCTTGAATTATTGGATTGTGTTTATTGTATAAAGTCTTTGGAGTGTGATCTTATATAAGTGAAAGATCTTTGAAAATCTAGTAGATGCATGTATGCATTTAATATTACATACATATATGTATCTATATATATATTTTTATTATGTAAGTGAATGTGTAGGTAAAGATAGTTAAGTAATAATAAGTTGTAACTTGTAGTATTGTTAAATAAGATTTGTAAGTTGTATACACATTTGAATATTTAAGGTAGCGTTAGATAAAATAAATTTTCACGGGTCAAGATAAAATATATTTAGATCATAAAAATTATAAAAAATACTTTTCTTGCAAACTTTGAGTGAAATAATAATAATTGTGTAGTTTTTAAGAAAACCGTCGTAATAATATAAATTTAACAATTTATATACCAAATAAATTTAAAGCACTGGGTAGACTAATAATAATATTTTTAAAATCATAATATGAGTATTAAAATATATTGGAATAATTTTTGGAAGTATCGGGTCAAATGTTCAAAAATAATGTTTACGCGATAATGTTTATTTAATAAGAAAATAACGTTTAATGAAAAATGCAAAACCATGTACAAACCGATATAAAATGATGAATGTGGAATGTGAGAAATGACCGGAAATTGCGAATTGTGACATTCCTCTACAATGGGGATACTATGCTTATCGCTTAAGACACTATGCTTAGTGACCATGTGAGCAGTCTGAAGGGTGTTTCCTTGTACATACAACTTGTTTTCAAGTTTGTTTTTCAAAGTTTTTAGGTTGGAAAATTCAGTTAAAAGTTTTGATTCCTTAGCATTGAATTCCTGCTTAAGCACTTTCACATTTTCTTGAAGTTCCTGTTTTTGCTTAGCAGTTTTGTTAAGCTTTTCTTGTAAGGAATTTAACTCTTGTTTTAATATTTCTTCCCTAAAATTGCTTTTTCTGATAAGTGTATGCATTTGGATATCCATCTCCTGCTCACATGAGGTCAGTTCAAACTTAGCACGCTATTCATATATGGCAACTTGATCCTTATAGGTATTGAGTTCAGTGGTCAAGGAATCATCAGGCACAAATACAGTGTATTCATCAGACATGCATTCATTGTTAATTGCAGAAGATTCGTCACTTGGTACAATAAGACTGTCATCTTGCTTCACATATTGTTCATTTGGGACAACATTGCTATTTCCAATATTTTCAACATCTGATTCAATGACTTCAGTAGATTGTACTTCATGGTGAACCTTTTTCTTATCAACCACATCATATAGTTTCAATACCTCTGATATGATGGATTCCTTGGAAGGACTGGCCTGTTGAGGTCAAGAGACCATTGGAGAGATATTAGCCATGAAGATGGTCTGTGCATATGGTTCATCATCAACGTCCGAGTCAAATGCATCACAGTCTGCAACTTGAAAGGCGTTGGGATTGTTCTGAGCAGCACCATGCACAGGTTGTTCGTCCACATCAGCATCATAAGTCTTGGCATTTCCCTCAGTGAGAAACAGCAATTCCTCTTCATCCAAAACAACTCCATTGTCTTGAGCTTGTACTAGCAGCATCTTGTCCCTGAAATACTCTGCATTTTGGGGGCGTTTTGGAGATGTGCAGTTCCTCGCAATGTGTCCATCACCACCACATTTGTAGCACTTGATTGTCTTTGCTTGTCCTTGATTTTATATTCCTTCCACGATTCTGATTTGCCACATATCCTCCACCTACTCCACCTCTTCCCTGTTCATACTGTCTTCCTTGAACTGGTTGCACCATAACCTTTCCATCTCTGACAATAGCATGATTGTGTAGATTTGATGCAGTTCTGATTTCATTGTTAGTGTGAAGACTGTTAGTATGTGGAGTGAGGGTCAAGTTTTTTTTAACCATAAGAGCCAGTTGATTGATGAAGTGTTCCATGACTGCGTCAGAATCAGGTGGCTTATACCCTGGATTAGGAATAAGCTTGTGGTTACCATTTCCAGTAGGTATGACTTGTGATGCTTTGGTAGTGATCCCTACATTAGTGTAGAATGCAGTAGAATCATTTGAAGAGCTTGCTTCTCCAGCATTGGTCTTGAACTTTTCCATGATCATTCGCTCAAATGCTGCATGTTTCTCATTTTGAAGCAAATAAGCATACAGTTGCACATAATTGGTGTTCTTCAATCCTTTGTTGAGTTTGACTGCTGTGACAAATTTGTTCCATTCGGGAGTCATGTTGTTCACAAACTTTGAATTTAGCTGAATATTCGGCATTGTCATTTTGATATTCCTCATATCATTCACCAGCTTGTGAAATCTGACATGATATTCAGTCACACTTTCCCCTGGTATCATTTCAAAGTTCTCAAAGTCATCATACAGCTGAGACTCCCTATCTTCTTGAGTCAGTTCAGAACCAGATAGAAGCATCTTAACGTTATCCCAAACTGCCTTAGCTTCAGTGTTGTGATTGATCAACTTGTAGATGTCTTTTGGTAGACCTTGAAGAACAATGTTTGAAGCTCTGATGCCTGCATCGTATCTCTTCTTCTCCTTATCAGAAAGATCATCATATGTCTTTGGTCTATCCAGTCCTAATGTCACAGAACCATCAGCAGCAGTTTCCAGAATGTCTCTGGTAGTCTCAATTTGATATGGTCCTTCATCAATTGACTTAAGGATGTTAACCCCATTTTCCTTTCCTAAGCAGTACAGTCTGATTCTTTGTGACCAAGACTCATAGTCGGTTCTATCAAGCATGGGAGGACGAGTATCAGAACCTGCAGCTTGCACATCATCAGCAACGGAAGACATGTTTAAATTCTACGGGATTTTACAAATCTTTGATTTAACCGGAAAATAGATTCTTTCACGGGATTTTACAAAATCAAGAGAGAAACCGTAAAACTTATACACTTAGGCGTAAAACACAGGCTTATGCGTAGACAGCAGCTTAGGCGTAGACACTAGCTTATGCGTAGACAGCAGCTTACGCGTTGGCATAGTTTAAGCGTAGACAGTAGCTTACGCGTAGACTAAGGCTTACGCGTAGATTTTTAGAAAAAAACTTAAGTTTAAGCGTAAACCAAAGGCTTAGTAGTAAGAACCTTATGCGTAAGATTTCCTTAGGCGTAAGACAAGCTTATGCGTAAAAGAAGGCTTAGGCGTAAAGATTTTACTCGTAAGCTTTTATGCTTATGCGTAAAATTAGGGTTTTAACCAAAAATCCTTGACACTTATTCCAGTGTAAAAGATATTCAAAGTCGAAGTATTTTCAGGCTTATCCAAGCAAGAAAACACTGAGTAAACCAATAGATTTGAAGATCACTTGAAGAACACCTTACGCGTAAGATTAGGGTTTTCTTATGCGTAAGAAGTACAAAATATGCCAAATGAAATTTTTATGATCAAAACCGTTTAGCAAACCTGATTATAATGATGAAACAACCTTAAAAAACACCAAAACAACAAGACTTGAAGATCCAAACCACTTATCACCCTTACGCGTAGGATAGTATACCCGTATCCAAACACGTTTAAAAACCAAGAAAAACTCGTAAAGTTTGAACCTTTTTGCAAGAAACTGAAATTTTAACACTCAATAAACCTTAACCCATAAGAATCTTGAATTTTTAAGTGTAAAATTTAGTGCTTTTAGGCTTACCAAAAACCTATACGCAAGTACCACGCGTATACCAAACGCTACGCGTAAACACAAACCAAACCTTAACCTAACAACAACTATCAAACCAAGAACATGAGAGATGGATGATCAAACCATGGCTCTGATACCATTTGTAGCATCTTGGTTTATCACAAACACATCATAAGCACAAATGTTAGGCGTAAGGATAAGGTTTAGAGAGAGAAAGTGGGAGAGGATAGGAAACTTAGTGAGACAAAGAAAAATGTATTATGAAAGCTCCAACCCTTTGCCTTGGAGGGCAAAGGGTATTTATAGGTACAAGCATAGCACGCCTACTTTAGGCTGTGGATCAGGCATACAGTGGGTAAAGACCCGTCCGTCCTCCACGGTGTTACTAAGTAATCTACATACTATCACTGAATTACTACGACTACGAGCTTTCTAACAAGTATACATACTTGAGGTGACCGACACTTTAAGTACTGGATTTACTAAATCCTAAAAATTTGGATGCTTTGATCAACTTAGCCGAAGCTACTGTTGCTGCTGGCACTGAAGTTCCCTCTGGTGACGTGTCAGATGATCCTCCTGGTGGTACTTCTGATGGTATGTCTGATATGCCTACTGCTGGTGCTGCAAAAGTTCCTCCTGGTTTGAATGAAGATATTTCTGCTGGTGCTAATGAAGGTCCTGATTCTACTGATGGTGATGTTATTCATGCTGATCACTCTGATCCTCATGATACTACTGATCATTCTTATGCTCAACCTTCTACTCGTGTTCATGCTGATGTATCTGAAAAGGGCAAAGCCCCAATAGTTGAAGAGGATCCTCATGTCCCTCACAAGACTAATAAGCAAATGATAGAAGATAGCTTGGGAGCAGATGCTGCTAGGAAAGCACATGAGGAGGAACTGGCTAAATTGGCTAAATTCAGAGAAGAAGAGGCAAAAAGAAGCAAGAGGATGTTATTTCTTCTGCTATGTTTTATTCTGAAGCTGACTGGGTTGATATTACGGCTCAAGTGGAATCAAATACTTCTCTCTCAAAAGATCTGTTGGGTGTTGATGTCAATAAAGACAACTTTCAAGCCAGAATGGCTGCCTTAATTCACAAGAGGAAACAAGATCTTGTTGCAAGGTTAGCAGTAGAAAGGCAAAACAAGCCTATGACTAAGGCACAACAAAAGGACTTCATGAGGCATTTTGTGAAGAATCAGAGTTGTGTTGTTTATACTAATGGTTGGACTATGTCTAGGGTGAAAAGATTGTCTGATGATCAGTTGAAAACAGAGTTTGAGAAGATTTTAAAGGCTTGTTGACTCTATCAAGAGAATGCATTTAGCAGGACATTGAAAAGAAAGAGTTATGTGGAATCAACTAATTCCTCCAAGCAGCAAAAGTCTAGTGAGAATTCAACTCCTTCTAGTTCCTCTGTTCCTTCAACACCACCAGTTGAGTCTACTACCATTCCTCCTACCATTGACACTCTTCTTGCCACAGAGTCCTCTATTCCTGCTGGTGAATCCACTCATGTAGAGACATTTGTTCCTCCTGCTCCTAAACTATATACTCGCACTAGGAAGAAGTCTTGTGCCAATAAGCCCGGGTCTAAACCTCTGGATTTACAAACAGCTAAAAGTTCTTTCATTAAGGTTGATGATGAAGAGCATTCTTCTGAAGAGTATCTTGTTCCTTATTCTCCTCTTGCTACTTGGGAGTTGACTTTTAGTCCTTTGGGGATGGGGTTATTGAATACTATTTACAAGGTTGATAAATCCGTCAAACATTTTTTATGTCTTAGGGAGATTTTGCATCTAGTAGATAGACAGGATTTATTGAAGCTGTATAGAATGGTTCTCCTTTACTATGATACTCATGATATTGATGTTGTTGGTATGGTCTTGTTGGGTGATCTGAGGGTATTGATGGATTCTCACCCATAGGGTTTTGGTTACAGAATCTGGGATGATCAGGATACATGGGAGATTAAAACTTGGAGGTTGTATCCCTTTTGTAGTGTGCATGTGTTGGAGACTGCAGTTGGCATGGTGCTATATATGTTTACAGATGTCAAGTATCCTCTATCTGTAAAGGTTATGGAGAAAATGCTCAAACTGAAGTTGGAAGTTCCTGCTGATATGGTGGGAAATGACATGACCATTGCAGTGCAACTGATTGGGTTTGTCAAAAAGCAGCTTACTGATGCTAGGGGTCCTCCTGTTTGATTTTTATCCTGATGTGCTCATAATCTCCAACATCATATAGGCATGGGTGTAAACATTGTTCAAGCTAGGAGATTTGTTATGAGTTTTTGATAGTTTGAGATAGCTATGTACAATACTTTTTATTGCAGATGAAGCTATGTAGCAATCTTTTTAATTTGATCTATATTTTTTATAACAAACAGTAATGCTTAGATAATCAAAAGAATTATATATTTATCTATAATGAACTTTTCACATGTGAAAATTATCTCAAACTTTCAAATATTTAATATTTCTCAAACATTGAAATATTTAAAATATTCAAAAAGTTGAAATATTATAAAGTATTTTTATAAAAGTATAATATATTATAGATAAAAATGTAAAATATTTTCAAGAAATGATAGTAATAAATTAAAAGTTAAAATTAATCTATTATGGACTTAAGTAGTGTGTGTTTTTATAATAAATCCCTTTTTCAGCCCATCAAAGCCCAGACGGTAAAAATATTTTAAATATATAGTCATTATTACATACGCTGAAACCCTAGTTTGTTCCTTCTTCATTTTCATTTCCATTTTCAACGGTAAAGCCGCCTCTAAAATTATTTATTTTTATTTATTTTAGTTAGACTAAACTTTGTTTGTTTATTATATTACATCTATCATTAATATTTTAATTCTTTTGTTTTTTGATTATCAGGTGATCGTTTAGATAAAATTTTGTTATTGATGGCTTCAAAAGGTTTGTGTTTTTTTTTTTCTCGTTCTTTGTTCTTTGATAGTATTGTGTTTGGTTAGGTTTTTTTTTTTTTTTTTTTTTTTTTTTTTTTTTTTTTTTTTTTCTTTATAATTATCAATACATTTTTTAATTATTTGACTTGGGTTTTATGAAGTCTGTTGATTAGAATGATGTATTTTTTTCAGTACTGAATTTGTTGTTTAATATGTACATCTTTAGTCAATATGAAAAACTTAATGATACTTAGTTTTTTAGTGTAATTTTTTTTTTCACATGTGAAAAATTCATTGCAAATCTTTGTATGATAAAATAATATTTATATTTTAATCAAAAAACATAATAATTAACACTATATATTCTTGTTATTGTAGATGCTACTTCTAAAACTAATCAATCCAATGATTATGGTATGTTATTTTTACTTTACTTTAATATACTTTTTTTTATATTATTCTTCTAAAATTGTATTTATTTTTATAGTTAAACCTCTGAGACAAATGGCAAGGAGGGTCAAGACACAAATGGCAAGGAGGTGTAAGGGTAAAATTCAAATTTGTAATGCTAGTATTGTGTTTGTTTAGTGTTTTTTTAAAACGTTTTCTTTTATCAAATATATTTATTAATTTTTTTTAAATACTTTTTTTTTCTCATGTGAAAAAGTCATTCCGAATCTTTGTATGTTAAATAATATTCATATTTAATCAAAAAAATTATAATTGACATTATATATTCTTGTTATTGTAGATGATACTTCTAAAACAAATGAATCCAGTGATTATGGTATGTTATCTTTACTTTAGTTAATATCTTTTTTTTATATTATTCTTCTGAAGTTGTATTTATTTTTATAGTTAAACCTGAAAGACAAATGGCAAGGAGGTGTAAGGATAAAATTCTAATTTGCAATGAAATGCAGGATTGTCTCTGTATGTATACACCTTTGTTTCACATGTGAAATATTTTTTATCTTATCGTTTAGGCGCTGAATTAAATAAATATTTTACAGGATTTATTTAAACAGATGAAGATATTAATAATGATCATTTATGGGAAACAATTGAGTGTGTTGTTTAAAAGTATGTTGAAGCTTCTAAACAGCACTTTCGTAAAGGTAAGAAAACATTTCAAATCGATACATTATTATATTATCTGATGTAAGGCCACTATTTTCATTCTATTAAATTTCCCAAAAATGTTGATTTTTTCAGTCAGTGAATACACTCTTCCAGGTTTTCGATATTGTAATAATGTAGAAGAAACAGGTAAATTAATCTACATTTTTTTTTATTCTTAAGGATTTATAATGAAAAAGGTGAATTAACTAACACTTTAATTGAATAGTTGAAATAACTGATGATGATAAGGACGTCAATGATGAAAAGGAAGTTATTTTAATTTCATCAGGTTAGCTTATACCATTCTATGTTTATATTGAACCAATTATGTGTTTCACCACTATCGACGATTTAACTACAATAAAACAACAATAAGGCTTAGATTATCATAAAATTTATCACTTGATCAATATTGAACTTTTCATAAGTGAAAATGTTCAAAAACTTTAAAATATTATTTTTTCACATGAGAAAATATTCTAAAAGTTGAACTTTTTAAGTGATGATATGGACTATTATTAAACTGATGTTTTGGCCGCTAGAGATGACTTAGTTATGAGAATATTTGAATTTTTATGTTATGCTTTTTATTTAGTTAAATTATTAAATATTTTTTGTTTGTTATCTTTATTAGATGAAGATTGTTCAAATCATTCCTGATCATGAAGAAGGAAGGCAATTTAAGTTCCCCATATTCCATGTTTGTAAGCATGATATGGATAACCGAAGTTTTATGTTTGGAATTATGTAATGGGGATAATAAAGATTATATGACTTTTTAGAACATCATGTGGTATTCTATGTGGTATGTTATGGTGTATGTTTAGGTGAACCATTTATGTTTAATTGTGTAATGTTGATGGTTAGGACGAAAGAAGTATAATTCTTAATGGTATAATTCTTCAAGTACCCTATAAAAACCAATGTAAAAAGGTTTGTAGCAATCAGGTTCACATTTTACAGTCTATTAAACACTTTCATGATATACTACCAGCAGACATTTTACATTGTATACAAACCCACATACATTTTAAATTTGTTATTAGCTACTCTTAAATATAACTGTCGTCTCATCAAGAGTTAAAGTCTAGGCCCAAAAAAAACATTTATCCCAAAAAAATTGTACCTTTCAAGAATGATTACAAATTTTTGGTATAGAAGTCTTACAAAACTTCTATGTTTAATTATAATAAAAACTTTGTTATTTAAACCTAAATTTTAATTATTCTATGATTAAGTAAAATAAACACAATCATAGTACTAATGAACCTGGAGTTCAATAGAATAAGCAACACATATTTTTCAAGTTTTCACTATATGCTTTAAACAACAAATTACGTAGAACAAATATAGAATATTGAATTTTCGGTTCATGGACATTCAAAAAATATTTTGGGCTTTAGTTTTGTTGGACAAATCATTTTATACTTATTAGACAGTCCAAAATGAGCCCATGACCCAAAACGACAAAGTTTATTGTCGTTGAATTAGGATTTAGATAAATATCTTCTAGACTCTCTTTCTCTTATTTTATTCAAGATTTTATATTTCCCTTTTCCTTTCAAACTCGCAAACGCTAAATCTATCTTAGGTATGTGATATTCTTATGATAATAAATATATCATTTTCTGATTAAAATCAGTTTATATATAAGATTAACAATTAATATATTTTTTTTTCCTAAATCAGTTTGTTTGCTCGAAGAGAAGTTAAACAGACGTTTATAATCTCTGGAAGAAGAATGAAACCTAAAAGTGTTAAAGGTAATTTTATTATATTTTTTTGTTTATTAATTTTTACCTGTTTATGTTTAAACATTTAACTACTTGTTTCATGTATTTTATTATTATTATTTGTATATTAGTTAATTTTTTTTATTTATTTAACGAGAAATTTTATTTTTAGATATGACTGAATTAGTTTTTGTTAAGTTGTGTGATTGTAATTTGTGTGATTGTAATTTGTGTTCGTATATCTTTATTTTTTGTTAATTATGTTCGTATATGTTAGATATGAGTTGTGTGATTGTAATTTGTGTTGTTAAAATATAGATATTAGTACTATTAGAATGATTTTATTGAATATGATGGAATTATGTTAGATTTTATGTTAGATTTACAGTTTGTGTTGATCTGGTTAAGATGTGTGAACAATTTTTTCACATGTGAAAATATACGTCTTGTTGCTTTTTAAGCTGCGTGAACAACTTCGTCTCATGTGAAAATATACGTCGGCTAGCTTTTTAAAAACTTCTTCACATGTGAAAATATACGTCTAGTAGCTTTTTAGGATGTGTGAACAATTTCTTCACATGTGAACGTATCGGACTGATGAGTGTGTGATGAGTGTCTAAATACTCATCATTTTTGTACAATATAAACTGCAAAATCATCTGAAAACACTCAGAAACACATCAAAATGATCAAAATATCACAAATCAGTGTTTTATGTGTTTTAAATGCAAAAATATCAAAATCAGATGAAAAACATATCAAATTTGCAAAAATTGCAGTTTTAGTCCCCCAAGTTTCTAAAATTGTCAAAAATAGTCCCTGAATCAAAATTTCAAAAGAAAAGTCATCAAAGGTCCTTTTTAAATCATAAGTTATCAAATTTAGTCCTTTGGTGAAAAATATAAAAAGTTTTGAGAAAATTACAAATTGGTCCTTCAAGTTTAAGAATTGGCAGAATTGGCCCTCGGAAAATTGGAAAATGGCAAAGTTAGTCCTTATACTTTTGAAGGTTGTCACTTGTGGTCCTTTGGAATAAGTTTGATGAATTGGCAGTTAAGGTCCTTGAAGTTTCAGAATTTACATCACTAGTCCTTGTTATGTTAAACCCTATCACAACCATTTTGGACTCTTACCAATTCTGGACCCCCTGTTTTGACCCCCCCCCCTATTACTAATATCCCTGCCCACCTCGTAAAGATCGGCAAACTAGTAAAAACCGCGGTTTTCCTAAAATTGTCCACCTCCCAACTCACTCCCCCAACTTCCTAGTAATTTACTAAGAACCTAAACACAACTCCACCCCCCTGTTCCCTCCTTTTCCCACTCGACCCCCCTACCTCTACCTCCTTAAAGTCCCTTCGTCAACCCTCCCTCCTCGTTTTCCCGCGGTTCACCCACAAACTGAACAAACCAAACTGACCCGTCCCTATAATCATTATCCCCCCCCCCAGTTTTGTCCCCCAGGTCTTAACCATTCTCAGGTTTTACCAACACTATCCCAAATTGTATTGTTCCTGATCACTACATTTAAGACTTTGAAGTTCCTGGAATTGACGGTTAAGTAGTTTGAATAAGGTTTCCTGGTGTTCACTGTTGGAAGTTTTCATATTCCTGATTGAAACGGTAAAAGGTTAAAAGGCTCCCGGTTAAGACGGTTAAGAATTTGAACTTCCTGGTTAAACATTAAAAGAGTTTTGAAAAATATAAAAAGTGGTTTCCTGATTTAAACTATTGAATACTAAATTTTTCCTGGAAACTACTGAAAAGAAAACTTTAAAACTAAGTCCCTGATAAAAACTGTTAAAATCTTTGAACCCCCTGATTTTGACGTTAAAAACGTTTAAACTATACAAAAAGTAGACTAAAACTATAAAAACGTAAATTTTGTGTATTTTGTGACTAAACACTATAAAACTAGTAAAACTACACAAAGACTCACAAAAGTCTACTAAAACGTCAAATATAACATGTTTTTACTACTCATAAATCTGTGAGTAGTTAGGGGGTGTGATTCTATAACGAT